>BOPN01002062.1:191689-211689 GCA_017312705.2 Penaeus japonicus | reverse complement strand
CCCACCCACCCACTCACTCACCCACTCACTCACTCACCCACCCACCCACCCACCCACCCACTCACTCACCCACCCACCCACCCACCCACTCACTCACTCACTCAGATGGAGGTGAGGATAGCCAATGTTACCTCATCCTTTTGCGATGTAAGTAACCACTTGTCTCAATAAACTTTGTCTTTCTCTCCCATTCCTTCTCTCGCTTCTTTCATCTCCCTACTTCAAATCGAATTATTTCCTTCGTTTCTCTGTTTACCTTCCTCTTTCTCAGGCTTTCTCTTCCTGTCCCTAATTCTCCTTCTCCTCCCCCTTCCTTTTCTTCCTCCATCTTCGTCGTCTTTTTCTACCTTTCCCTTATTTCTCTTCCCATTCCTCTTCCTCCTTCCTCCTCTTCCTTCTCTCTTCCCTATTCCTCATTCTCTTTCCACTCTCTGCTTCTTTTCTTTTCTTATTCCTTATTTCCCTCCTCTTCTGTCCCTATTTCTCCCCCCCCCCCTCCTCTCTTTCTTTCCCTATTTCTCCCCCCCTCCTTTCTTTTCTTTTCCTATTCCTCCTTCTCCTCATCTCTATCTATTCCCATTTTTCTTTTGCATTTCTTCTTCTCCCCTTTCCGCTTCTTATTCATCCTTCTCCTCCTCCTCTCTTCCTATTCCTCTTTCTCTTATTTTTTTTTTTCTTTCTATCCCTCCTTCTCCCACTACCCCCTTCCCCCCCCCCCCCCCCACCCCCAATAACGACCACTATCCCCTTTAATTTCAGCCTCCCACTCCCTTCCCTTCCCTTGCCCCTTCCACCTTCACTCACCCCCATCCCCCATCCCCCATCCCCCTTCCCCCTTCACTCACCCCCATCCACCCCTCACTCGACAGCGGCTGTCGATCCCCTCGATCTGCCGATTAAATCCCATTGAACCGATCAGCTGATGAGTGTAAACAAAAGGTCTGGACAGAGACATGCGAGAGGGTTAGTGCATGATGATGGAAGGGGACAAGGAAGGAGGGAAGGAATGGAGGATGCAGAAAGGAAGCGAGGGAGAGAAAGAGGGAGGGAAGGTGTAGGTAGAAGGAGGGGGAAGGGGAAAGGAGGGGTAAGTAGGCGGGGTAGGTAGGAGGGGGAAGGAGGAGGGGAGAAGTGGAATAGGGGAGGAGGGAAGGAGAGAGTGAGAGAGTGAGAGAGAGAGAGAGAGAGAGAGAGAGAGAGAGAGAGAGAGAGAGAGAGAGAGAGAGAGAGAGAGAGAGAGAGAGAGAGAGAGAGAGAGAGAGAGAAAGAGAGAGAGAGAGAAAGAGAAAGAGAAAGAGAAAGAGAAAGAGAAAGAGAGAGAAAGAGAAAGAGAAAGAGAGAGAGAGAGAGAAAGAAAGAGAAAGAGAGAGAACCAGAAAACAACACCAAAGACAGAAAGTGAGACAAAGAAAAAAAAAAAGTCAACATCATAAAAACCGCAAGAAAAACCAGAGCCATTTTTTTACGAGCGCAGAGACGAGGCTTCAACGCCTTTAAGGGGGAAATACATCCCTCAATCTCCCTTCCTCCCTACGCCCCCATCACCCTCAATCTCCCTTGTTTCCTTCGCCCCTGTCACCCTGAATCTCCCTTTTATCCTCCCTTCCTCCCTGTCACCCTGAATCTCCCTTGATTCCTTCGTCCCTGTCACTTTGAATCTCCCTTTTTATCCTCCCTTTCTCCCTGTCACCCTCAATCTCCCTTTTTATCCTCCCTTTCTCCCTGTCACCCTGAATCTCCCTTTTTATCCTCACTTTCTCCCTGTCACCCTGAATCTCCCTTGATTCCTTCACCCCTGTCATTTTGAATCTCCCTTTTATCCTCCCTTCCTCCCTGTCACCCTGAATCTCCCTTGATTCCTTCGCCCCTGTCACCCTCAATCTCCCTTTTGACGTCCCTTCCTCCCTGTCACCCTAAATCTCCCTTGTTCCCTTCGCCCCTGTCACCCTGACTCTTCCCTTATACTCTCCCTTCACCCCTGAATCCCCCTTCCTTCCCTGCGCCCCTGTCACCCTGAACCTCCCTTCCTCCCTGCCCCCGCTCGCCCTCCTCTCCCTCAGCAGGAGCAGCGGCGCTCGAGCAGGAGAGCAGAGGCTCCTACCGCAAATCTCCTTCATCTCCCGAGACAGATTATATTATTCTTTTCTTTCCTTTTTTTTTACTCGTGTTTCTTTTATTTTCCTCCACTCCAAAGTCTAGACCGCTCCCTCTCCCTCCCCCACTCCCCCTCTTCCCTCTTCCACCTTCCCGCTTCCCCTCCCCCTCCTCCTTCCCCAACCTCTGTCCTTTCTCCCTCTTCCCTCTTCCCCCCCTTCCCCCTTCCCCCTTTCCTTTTCTCCATTCCCTATCTTGCCATCCCTATCCCCTTACCCTTTGCCTTCTCTCCTCTCTATCCTCCCCCTCCTTCCCCAACCTCTCTCTACCCTTCCCCCCTCTTCCCTCCCCCCTCCTTCCCCAACCTCTACCCTTTCTCCCTCTCCCCTCTTCCACCCTTTCCCCCTCTTCTCTCTTCCCTCCCTCTCTCTTCCCTCCCCACTCCTCCTTCCCCAACCTCTACCCTTTCTCCCTCACCCCTCCTTCCCCAAATTCTCCCCTCTTCCCCCTTTTCTCCCTTCCCCCTTCCCCCTCCTCATCGAAGTCCCTCAGGACTTCTCCCTATTGCCCCCTTTCCCCTCTCCCCCCGACCTGCCCACGGACTAAGGGGAGGGGAGGGTGGGGAGGATTTTCAGTGCGGAGGGGTGAGGGAGAGGGAGAGGGAGGGGGAGAGGCAGAGAAGAAAGTGGAGAAGGAGAGGGAGAGGGAGAGGGAGAGAGGAAAGTGGAGAGAGAGAGGGAGAAGGAGAGAAGAAAGTGGAAAGGGAAAGGGAAAGGGGAAGGGAGAGAGGAGAGGGGAAGAAGGAAAGGGTAGAGAGAGGAAGGATCATCAATAGAGGGAGAAAGAAAAGAAGGAGAAGGAGAAGGAGAAGGAAAAAAGGAGAAGAAGAGGGAGGAAGAAGAGCGAGAGGGAGTGGGAGTGTCAAGAGTGGGAGAGGGAGAGAGGAGATGAAGAGAGATGAAAGGTGAAAGGTGAAAGTAGATGGAGAGGGAGCGGGGGAGAGAGAGAGAGAGAGAGAGAGGTGCAGAGAGAGGGGAGATGGGAGAGGGGAGAGGGGAGAGGCGGAGAAGGGGAGGAGGGGAACTCAATGGAAGTGACCTTGCACCTCGTGGAAGCGCCTCCGACTCGCCTTGTGTGACGTAACCCCTGCATCCAGAGTGAGTGAGTGAGTGAGGTGGGTTTGCTGGGCTGGGGGGTGGGGGGTGAGGGGGGAAGGGATAGGGGTAGGGGAGTTAAAATGGTGGGGTCGGGGGGGGGGGGGGGAGGGGGGAGATAGATAGGAGAGGATGAGGAGCTGTAAGAAAAAGAGTGGAGAGGGATAAGAGGAGAGGGGGGGGGGAGGTAAGAGGTAAAGGAGAAGGGTGAGAGAGGGATGATGTAAGTAAAAAGAGAGGGTAGGTAGGAGGAAGGGAGGAAAAAATAAAAAGAGGGAAAGAGAGAGAGAGGGAAAGAAGGAGGAGGTGAAAAGGATAAGAGGAGGGGTAGGTAGGAGAGGAGGGGAAGAGGAGGGGAAGATCTGGTAAGAGAGAGGTAGGGAAGTATGGATGCACGAGGGTGGGTGCAAAGAAGGGAGGAGGAAGGAGGAAGGAGGGAGGAGGGAGGAGGAAGGAGGGAGGGGGGGGGGGGAAGAAGAGAGGGGAGAGGGGAGCGTGAAACAGGAGGGGCGATGAACGGTGTAGAACAGCTGTTTGAGCTGCGTGTGTCTTTATCGTTTGTTTTTTTTTCTCTCTCTCTCCTTGTTCTATCTTTCCTCGGTTTCCAACCTTCTCATTCTCTTTTGTTCTTGTTTTATCATCTCTTTCCTTCTCTTTTCTCTTGTCTCCCTCTCCCTCTCCCTCCCCCTCTCCCCCTATCCCTATCCCTATCCCTCTCCACAAAAAGAGGAGGGAGGGAGATAGATAGATAGATATATATATAGATAGATAGAGACACAGAGAGAAAGCAGAAAAAAGAGGAGACACAGCCACACATACACACACACAAACACATACACAAACACACACACACACACACACACACACACACACACACACACACAAAAAAAAAAAAAAAAAAAAAAAAAAAAAAAACTACATCTCATTTCTTTCCTTCTTTCTTTCTTTGTATCATTTCTCTTCTTTTCTTAAAAAAAAAAAAATTATGAAATCTTTGCGACGACGATGAACAACATCCGTCCGCCTCGACGTCACATCCCTGCCTCCTTGACAGACAGGTGAGCTGATGTCATTCCATGACGTCATCAGGGATGAGTGATGAGTGTGTGTGTGTGTTTGTGTGTGTGTGTGTGTGTGTGTGTGTGTGTGTGTGTGTGTGTGTGTGTGTGTGTGTGTGTGTGTGTGTGTGTGTGTGTGTGTGTGTGTGTGTGTGAAATGAACGTCACTGGATGTCATCATCTGATTAACTTTAAATAAAATTGATATTGATAACAACAAATAAAAATTGATTCTAATAATAATAATAAAAATAATGTTAATAATAAAAATAATAACAACAACAACAATAATAATAACAACAATAATAATAATAACAACAATAACTAAGAACAATAGCAATAATAATAATAATAATAATAATAATAATAATAATAATAATAATAATGCGAAAAATAACAATAATAATAATAATGCGAAAAATAACAATAATAATAATAATGCGAAAAATAACAATAATGAATACGAAGTAACATACAAACAACAACAACCAAAACCTCAAAAAACAAACAAACAATCAACCAAACATCGATAACAACAACAACAACAAGAGCACATTCATCCGAGAGAGGATCGGCCGCGAAAACCGCTGTCGCTCTGCTCGGTCTCGACAACCGGCCGGCCGCCTGGCTGGCTGTCGGTCTGTGGGTGTGCGTCTGTTTGCTTAGCTGATGTTCTGATGTTCTGATGGCTGAATGACTGACTGGCTGACTGACTGACTGAATGACTGACTGGCTGACTGACTGACTGAATGACTGACTGGCTGACTGACTGGCTGACTGACTGGCTGGCTGGCTGACTGGCTGACTGACTGGCTGGCTGACTGGCTGGCTGGCTGACTGACTGACTGACTGACTGACTGACTGGCTGACTGACTGGCTGGCTGGCTGGCTGACTGGCTGACTGACTGACTGGCTGGCTGACTGACTGGCTGACTGACTCCCTTCCTTCCTCCCTCCCTCTCTACCAACCCAAATCAACCCTAACTGTTCAACCCATCTATCTACCCACCTATCCACCCCCCATCCACCCCCGCATCCCCACCCCCACCCACCCCCACCCATACAGCTGGCTTAACTTAAGATCAGCCGCTTCTTGTAAACGCTGAGGATTCCGCCGGACGTGTTTCTTTCCTTCGCTGGAAACAAGTGGCCGCGGCGGCGCTGGTGCGGCGGTGGTGGTGACTCAAGACTCAAGACTCAAGGCTCAAGACTCAAGACAGGCAGGCAAGCAAGCACTCGGAAGCGAAGAGGAGAGTGACACTCTTTGAGTACTACTCCCGGTTTTTTTCTTTTCTTTTTTCTTCTTCTTTTTTCTGGATTTGTTTTTTTTATATTATAAGGAGAGTCACTCACTCGCTTACTCACACACTTACGCACGTGTAAAGAATGTATGCGGCTAAGAGTGAATGTGCAAATGTAGAGACAAACACATACATAAACACGCACACACATACACATACATACATACATACATACATACACACACACACACAAACACACACACAAACACAAAAAAACACACACAAAAACACACACAAACAAAATCACAAACACAAAAATACACACATCCACATAAACACATCAATGCCCACACATACCTCCACTCCAACCCCCTACCCCTTCCCCCTCCCCTTCCCCCCGCCCCTCCCCCCACCCGCACACCAAGAAGCCCGCCCCAGAATACATGAATACCAAATACATACAAGAAACACAAAATTACAAAAACATTTTTCCAACACCACGTTCTTCTACTTGAACCTCCTGTAAAAAAAAAAAAAAAAAAAAAAAAAAAAAAAAAAAAAAAATCCAAGTCACGCTCGCCACCCGTCACCGCGTGCAACGACACTGCAACTGGCAAGCGGATATCATGTTGCATTTATTTTTTTAAATCTCACTTTTCACTTGTTTAAAAAAAAAATATTCGATCACTGACACTTCGATATTCATTTCATTTCGTTATCTTTCTTTTTCCTTTTTCCTTTTTTTTTTCTCTAAATATTTTTTTTCTTCTTCTTGGCGTCCTTCTCATGCAACATTTCATGCAGGATATGATCTCATCCAATGATCACATGCATTGAAGGGCGTATATCACTGCACTCTATATCCACTTCACAGTTTCCGTTTTATTTTCTGAATGCCGTAAACACTCAAAATATTCCAGTTATATATATAAAAAAAAACACTGAATGCCATAAACACTCAACATATTCCAGTTAAATAGAAAAAAAACACTGAAAACATATACAATATCTAGCAAATAAAATAAATAAATACATAAATAAACACGCCCACAGATAATTTTCACTCTTTATATATCGGTTCCTTAAGCGCCTTTTCCAAAAACGCACATTGCCATAAATAAATTCCAATTTGTAACATAAAAAACAACAACATATTGGCATAATGTCCTCATGCTGTTCCACACACAAGAAAAATCCGATTCGCAATCCACGCCATCAGATCCTCAATCCACATAATATATTATATCAACACGTCCAATGTGTTCCAATCCACCGATCCACAAAATATCCACCGATCCACAAAATATCCACCGATCCACAGAAGATCCACCGATCCACGGAATATCCACCGATCCACAAAATATCCACCGATCCACAGAAGATCCACCGATCCACGGAATATCCACCGATCCACAGAAGATCCACCGATCCACAAAATATCCACCGATCCACACCATATCCACACCATATCCACACGTAAACACACGCGCGTCTGCCTCCCCCCGGCCCTCGTCAAGCTCTACTTCACAGTCACTGAATAGCAGAGCCAAGGGGTTGCAGGGGGGTGGGGGTGGGAAGGCTAGAGGGGGAGGGGGGTGAAGTCGGGATATGTGTGGTTTGTAGCGAAGGAGGGGGGAGGAGGAGGAGAAGGGGGGAGGAGGGGGAAGGAGGAGGCAGGAGGGATATGTGGGTATAGTAAGGAGGATAGGAGAGGGGAGGGGAGGGGGAGGGGGGAGGGGGAGGAGGCAACAAAGGAGGGGGGGTGTAGTAAGATGAGGGCAAAGGGGTAGGTGGGTATAGCAAGGGTATATAAGTGGAAAGGGGGGAGGGGAAGGGGGAGGGTACGTGGACACAACGAGCTTGGAATAGGTCGATGAGGGGGAGGGGGAGAGGGAGGGGGAGGGAGAGACAGAGGGAGGGGAAGAAGGGAGGGGAAGAAGGGAGAAGGAAAGGGAGGAAGGGAAAGGGGAATAGAAAAGGTGGAATAGAAAAGGGGGAAATGAAAGGGGGAATGGAAAGGAGGGAAGGGAAAGGGGGAAGAGCAAATAGAAAGACGACCACACCACGCAAGCAATGCCCCAAACACAACCAACGAACGACACACTACTACTACCGGCAGCGGAACGGAACGGAACGGAACGGAACGGAACGTACGGCGGCGACGATCAAACAGAATAAGACAACCCTTGGCACCGCGAGGGGGGTATATATATATGAGACACGGCGACACCTTCCCCTCTACCCCCCCTCCCCCCCTCTCCCTGCGATGAAGGTTTCGTGACGTCATGTCCGGTAGGTGTTAGCGTGAATAAAATCGTCGTCATCACCAACTGGACTTTACACGATGACACTCTCCATGCTTAGTAGGGGTCGACTTGTATCTAGGCATCTATCAATGTATGCCTGTGTCTATTTATGCGTATCTATCTATCTGTATATCTATTTATCTATCTCTCTATCTATCTATCTATTTATTTATCTATCTATCTCTCTATCTATTTATCTATCTATCTATCTATCTATCTCTCTATCTATTTATCTATCTATCTCTCTATCTATTTATCTATCTATCTTTCTACAAACTATCCAACAAAAAAATATTCACTTATCTATTTATCTATTTATCTATTCACCTATTTATGTATGTCTAAGTATATATATCAATTTATCTATCTATTTATGTCTAAGTATATCTATTTATCTATCTATCTCCATGTATATCTATCTCTCTGTCCGTCCGTCCGTCCGTCTATCTCTCTATCTACTTACCTATCTATCTATCTGTCTATCTATCTATCTATCTATCTATCTATCTATCTATCTATCTATCTGTCTATCTATCTATCTATCTATCTATCTATCTATCTATCTATCTATCTATCTATCTATCTATCTATCTGTCTATCTATCTATCTATCTATCTCATACACACACACACACACACACACACACACACACACACACACACACACACACACACACACACACACACACACATATATATATATACACATATATATATATATATATATATATATATATATATATATATATATATATATATATATATATAAAGAAGTCTTCGTTCACAAACCCCCTTCCCACAACACGGCGAGCCATCGAGATCAACATGATATCCTCTCGCTCGAGTTTTCTTCCTATTCTAGATCCTTTTCCACCCCCACCCCCCACCACCACCACCCCATCCCACACCACCACCCCCCCCATCCCCCCATCACCACCTCCCACACGTAATAAATCTAGGAAAAAAACGAATAACAATTCCTTTCCCCAATGTCGCTTCGACATCCCCCCGGAATCAACAAGATGGGACTTTCGGAAACGAGATCGCGTGAAGATATGAATGAAAAATGAAAATGAAAATGAAAAATAAAGATGAAAATGAAAAAAAATGAAAAAAATGAAAAAAAAAATGTATAGGTATAGGTGCATGACAAAGTCAATTCAAAATATGTCAAAATCGAGTGTGGCAATTTACAAAATCGATCCCCCCCCAAAAAAAAAAAAACGCGTTTAATTACTACAAAAAAAAAAGTTTATCGTGTCTGAGACTATCGTTCAAAAATGACAAATTCGAGTTCAGAAATTTACAAAATTGAATTAAAAAAAAACAAAAAATACAAAACCGAGTTCAGAAAACGACCCCCCTAAAAGTTACACCCTAACCCCCCCCCCCTCCCTCTTGACGTCAGAACAATGTGTCTCTTATCATTATTCTCATCTCTTCTTATCTTATCTTCATCTCATTCCTCATCTATTCCCCCATACTCACGCCCTCGCAGTATCACAATTACCATCACCCTTTTAGCTACAATTTCCTATCTCATTTCTCACCTATTCCTCACACTCACGCCCTCGCCGTATCACAATTACCATCATCCTTTTAGCAATATTTTCCTATCTCATTCCTCATCTATTCCTCACACTCATACCCTTCGCAGTGCCTCATTAACACATCGACTATTCACCCTCCCCACCCCACCCCTACCCCCACCTCAACCTATTCACGCACACTCAACCTGTTCTCATTATCACAGCCTTCCACATCCTTAAATGCTTGAACAGGTTCCCATAACACATTCTCTTCCACTCCCCATAACACATAGCACAGACCACATACTTCCACTTCCCATAACACATAACACAGACTTCCACTTCCCATAACACAGACCACATACTTCCACTTCAAATAACACAAAACACAGACCACACACTTCCACTTCCCATAACACATAACACAGACTTCCACTTCCCATAACACAGACCACATACTTCCACTTCAAATAACACATAACACAGACCACATACTTCCACTTCCCATAACACATAACACAGACTTCCACTTCCCATAACACAGACCACATACTTCCACTTCAAATAACACATAACACAGACCACATACTTCCACTTCCCATAACACATAACACAGACTTCCACTTCCCATAACACAGACCACATACTTCCACTTCAAATAACACATGACACAGACCACATACTTCCACTTCCCATAACACATAACACAGACTTCCACTTCCCATAACACAGACCACATACTTCCACTTCAAATAACACATAACACAAACCACATACTTCCACTTCCCATAACACATAACACAGACCACATACTTCCACTTCCCATAACGCATAACACATAACAATACTTCCACTTCCCATTACACATAACACAAACCACATAATTCCACTTCCCATAACACATAACACAGACATCCACTTCCCATAACACATCCTCAGCACACAGAATTACCCACCTCCTCTATTCCCATAACACACACATCTCCACACACACACACACACATAACTACACTCTTAAGGCGCTGTCACACTAGCCTATTTTCCGTTGTTTTATTGCGTCAATTTTCAAAAATTGTCAATTTTTCGAGGCGCGCAGTCACACTAGGAGCCATCGGCTTAGTAATGCGATACTCGCATCGCATTTGTAAACAATGGCGCCGAACAAGCGATAGTGCGCGGTTATGCTAGACTTTAGCCGTTTTAGCAGATGCTGAGCGTAACAAGAAAAAGCAATAAAATATTCTAATTCAAGTATTCTGAAGGGCCTGTATCCATTCACAGTCCATTGTTTTTCAAAACTGGAGGAAAAATAGCGCGCTCTGCGGCTGACGGATGTAAACAATGAAGTCCAGCACTTAAAACAAATTTTATCTAATAAAATAAAATTTAGATTTACATATTCCTCTTTGTCAATTTTAAGCTATAAATATGAAAAGTAAATTTCATTATATTTGAATATTATTAATGATTTAAAACAAATACGAACATTTAAAAATATAGTTCTTGATTTGATTATGCTTGGCCAATAGGACGACGGGAATGTTTCACGCGGAAACTCGGAATATCGTCTGACTAAAAAGATGCCAATTCGCTCAAAAATTGACAATTTTTCAGAAAATTGACGGAAAAGTGCTAGTGTGACAGCGCCTTTAATCTCCCTTACTCATAACACTCCAAATGACGTTCGTTAACCCTTTACCTACGGATACCCACGCCCGTGAGTCATACGGGCGGGCGTCCTGTTATCACTTAGGCGGTGAGAAAGATTAGCTCCTTCTGTTTATGTTTTTGATTGCATGATATACGTCTCTGGGGGTCGTTAAATGGGGTCGTTAACTGGGGTCGTTGATTAAGTCTTTTTTCGCCTCGTTTGTAATCCTTTGTGGATTATTTTCTCTTTCTCTCTTTTTATCTTTATCTTTCTGTCTTTCTCTTGTTCTTTTTATATTTCTATTTCCCTCTCTCTTTGCTTCTTTTTCTCTCTCTCTATCTCTTTTTCTTTCCATTTCCCTTTCCCTCTCTCCCTCTCCCTTTCACTCTCTCTACCTCTCCCCACTCCCCACTCCTCTCTCCCTCTCCTTTCCTTATCTTCCTTCTCCCTTTTCCCTCCCTCTCCCCTATTCCTCCCCCCTTCCTCTCTCCTCTCCCCTCTCCCCATTCCTCTTCTCCTTCTCCTCATTGCTTCCTTCTCCCCTCCACACTGACCCCCTCCCCTCTCTGCCACCGAACAGCTTTTCCCTATTTCTGCGGAACATTTCCCTTCCCTTCGGCTGTGTTAACAACAGTAATAAAGGCTGAGGTATTTATATGGCAGCGTAGGTTGGACAAGAAAGGGGAATAGGAGGGGAGGGAGAGGGGGAGGGAGGGAGGGAGAGGGAGAGGGAGGGAGGGAGGGAGAGGGAGAGGGAGAGGGAGAGGGAGAGGGAGAGGAAGAGGGAAGGAGGGAGGGATAGGGGGAGAGGGAGAGGAAGAGGGAAGGAGGGAGGGAGGGAGGGAGGGATAGGGGGAGAGGGAGAGGGAGAGGGATAGGGGGAGAGGGAGAGGAGATGAGAGAAAAGAGAGAGAGAGAGAGAGAGAGAGAGAGAGAGAGAGAGAGAGAGAGAGAGAGAGAGAGAGAGAGAGAGAGAGAGAGAGAGAGAGAGGGAGGGAGGGAGGGGGGAGGAGATGAGAGGAAAGAGAAGAGAGAATGAAAGGAGAAAGAAGAGAGAGAGAGGGAAGAAAGAAGAGAAAAAAAAGAAAAGAAAAAAAAAGGAAAAGAAAAGAAGAGAGAGAGAGAGAAAAAAAGCAATGACAAAAGAAAAAAAAAATAAACGAGAAAAGAAAAGAAGAGAGAGAGAGAGAGAAAAGACGCGAAGGTCACGCATACACAACAAACCAGGGCGGAAGTAACCAGAAACCCGAGATGTGTTCACATGTCACTTGAAAATGCGAGGCTTAGTACCCAACCCCTCCCCCTCCCTCCCCCTACTCGCCCCTCCTACCCCCCCTATTCGATACCACTCACCTCTAACCTATCACGAGTCTCTCTCTCTACTCTATCTATCTAGTCCTCTCCTTTATCCGTTTCTCCCCGTTTCTCCTATTTTCGAAGGGGTCGAAATACACTCCAAGTCCCATCGAATCGAAAGAAGAAGAAGAAGAAGAAGAAGAAGAAGAAGAAGAAGAAGAAGAAGAAGAAGAAGAAGAAGAAGAAGAAGAAGAAGAAGAAGAAGAAGGAAAAGAAGAAAAAGAAGAACAAGAAGAGGCAAGAAAAAATAAACACGGCTAAAACAAAATAAAAACTTGTTACAGGGAAATGGACCGCATTGCCTTCCGTTTTCTTAACTTTTTTTATATAAATTTAAGGTGGGACTCGTCTATATACTTGCCCAGACGCCCTTGCCCGAGGGATGGTAGAGCAAGAAATAAAATAAAACAGAATACACAGATGGTGATGGTGGTGGTCGATTCATCTCTCTATCTATCTCTTTCTCTCTCTCTCTCTCTCTCTCTCTCTCTCTCTCTCTCTCTCTCTCTCTCTCTCTCTCTCTCTCTCTCTCTCTCTCTCTCTCTCCCTCTCCCTCTCCCTCTCCCTCTCCCTCTCCCTCTCCCTCTCCCTCTCCCTCTCCCTCTCCTTCTCCTTCTCCTTCTCCTTCTCCTTCTCCTTCTCCTTCTCCTTCTCCTTCTCCTTCTCCTTCTCCCTCTCCCTCTCCCTCTCCCTCTCCCTCTCCCTCTCTTTATCTCGACACATCCTGTAAACACCCCTCCACTGTACACATTCCTGAACTCTATAAATAGAGGAACAGGAAGTAGAGGGAAACGAGAAAGATGGAGAAGGAGGAGGAGGAGGAGGAGGAGGAGGAGGAGGAGGAGGAGGAGGAAGGGGAGGAAGAGGAGGAGGAGGAGGAGGAGGAGGAGGAGGAGGAGGAGGAGGAGGAGGAGGACAAGGAGGAGGAGAAGGAGGAGGAGGAGGAGGAGGAGGAGGAGGAAGAGGAGAAGGAGGAGGAGAAGGAGGAGGAAGGGAAGAAAGGGAAGGAAGAGGAGGAGGATAGGAGGGAGGAGAAGGAGGAGGAGAAGGAGGAGGAAGAGGAGGAAGGGAAGGAAGAGGAGGAGGTGGAGGAGGAGGAGGAGGAGGAGGAGGAGGAGGAGGAGGAGGAGAAGGAGAACAAGAAGAAGGAGAGGAAGAAGAAAAATAATAAGAAAAAAGAAGATAAAAGAAGAGGATGGATCGCATAATAAGGACAAACCAGAGCACCACTATCATATCACAAGGTAGCCTACATCTCCTGGGAATATCCTCGCTCCCCCTCCCCCGCCCCCTCCCACCTACCCCTACCCCCCCTTCTCGTCTTCCTCCCACCTACCCCTACCCCCCCCCCCCTCGCCCTTACCTACCTATCATACAACCCCAACCACTCCTTGCACTTTAAAACCAATCAAACACAACGACACGTACACCCCAACAACAACCAACAACAACAATAACAGTAACAACAACCAACAACAATAACAGTAACAACAACAACAACCAACAGCAATAACAGTAACAACAACCAACAACAACAAACAATAACAGTAACAGTAACAACCAACAACAACAACAACAAAAACAACAGCAACCAACAACAACAGCAACCAACAACAAACAACAACCAATGAAACAGAAGAGAAACTCGAGCCCCCCCCCCACACACACAAAAAAAACACAAGATACATATATGCAAAACATACTGGCTGCGTGTCGACCCGAGTTGACGCTAAAGTGGGAGTTTTCGCGACAAAAAAAAAAAAGAAAAAGAAAAAGAGAGAGTAAAAAAGGAGAGAAAATCTAAGCTAAATCTCCACGACGACACGAATAACAAAAAAAAAAAAAGAACACGAACAAAAACAAAAGGACATGAACAACAAAAACAAAAGGACACGAACAACAAAAATGAAAGGACACGAACAAAAATAAAAGGACACGAACAAAAATAAAAGGACACGAACACAAATAAAAGGACACGAACAAAAATAAAAGGACACGAACAACAAAAACAAAAGGACACGAAACAATAAAAACAAAACGACACGAAACAACAAAAACAACAAAAATAAAACGACACCATAACAAAGCGACACAAAATAACAACAAAAACAAAGTAACAAAAAACATCGACAAGCACAATAAACAAACAAAACAAACGAAAATGAAAAAAAAAAACAAATACACTCAACCCATAAACAGCTAAACAATGGAATAAAAAATTAAGAAAAAATACAAACCGTTAACAAAAAACAACTCCATAATGATCATAAACAATAAACACGCCCATACATAAACGAACGCAAGTCAGTGAAATAATTGAACAACGCCCACACGCCCGCCCTCAATCCCCATCCACATTCAACTCCCCTCTCTCCCCCTCCTCCCCCTCCGCCCAAGCAACTCTCTCTACACACACACACACACACACACACACACACACACACACACACACACACACACACACACACACACACACACACACACACACACACACACACACACACACACACACATACACTAACAAACACACACACACACAAACAAACACACACACAAACACCCACCCACCCACACAATCACCCACCCACCCAAACAAACAAACAAACACACACATACACACATACCTCCGCCCACGCCCTCCGAGCCGCGTTCTGATGAATGGGCGGCCTCCCTCCCTCCCTCCCTCACGCCCTCCCTCCCTCCCTCCCTCGCGCCCTCGCCTTGCCCTGTGCGGATTGAACTCCACCTGCGGTCCCTAACACCCCTAGCTGATTTCGCTCTCTCGCATCCGTTCAGAAATGGGAGTGTGGGGAGGGGGTAAAGGAGTGGGGAGGTAGGGGGAGAGAAGGAGTAGGGGAGGAGGAGGGGGTGATTGGGGGGAGTAGGGTACAGGGGGAGTGGGGGGAAGGGGGAGTGGGGGAAAGGGGGAGTAAGGGAGAAGGGGAGTGGGGGAAAGGGGGAGAGGGTGGGGTGGGGGGAAAGAGGAGTGGGGGAAAGGAGGAGTGGGGGAAAGAGGGAGTAGGGGAGTGGAGGGAAGTAGGGGGAGAGGATAGAGGATAGAGGAAAGGGGTGGAAGGAGGTAATTGGCGAGGGACGGAGGATGGAGAGGGAGGGGGGATGGAGAGGAGAGGAGGGGGAGGAGAGAGAGGAGAAAGGGGAGACGGGAAAGGAGAAAGAAAAGTGGGGGCGGAAGAACGGTAGGGGAGGAGGAAGTGAAGGGAGAGGGGAGGGGAGGAGGAGATGGGGAACAGGATGGGGGTGGGGCTGGGGGGATAGGATTGTTGATGAATATTTTTGTGGAGAAACTGCGTGCTTGCGGCTGCGGCATTGCTTGCTGGTGATCGGTCATGCTTTCTTACTGACGATGGTTGAACATGCATGGTTGCAATCATGGCGATGAACATGAAGAGCAAGTTGAACAACAACAGCAACAACAACAACAGCAATAACAACAACGAGAGGAAGAAAAGGAATAGTAATAATAATAAGAAGAAGAAGAAGAAAAGGAAGCCGAAGAAGAAGAAGAAGGAGGAGGAGGAGAAAAAGGAGAAGAAGAAAAAGACGAAGACGACGACGAAGAAGAAAAAACGGAAGAAGGAAAAATTATGATGATGATGTTGATGATGATGATGATGATAACATTAAAAAAAAAAAAAAATTCGAAGAAAAGGAGGAAACAAAAAAAGAAAAAGGCGACAATTTAAGACAAGGATGAAGAAGAAGAAGAAAAAAGAAGAAGAAAAAAAGACAAGGAGAAAAAGAAGACCAAGAAACAGAAAATAAAAAAGACGAAAAATAAACAAAAGAGGAAGATAATTAAGCGAGCGTGAACATGAACCAAGCAGAAGCCACGACGCCCCTCCCAGAAATCGTTCATATCGGGAGACCAATCTCTCGTGACGGCCATCGTTTTCCTTCATCTCTCCCCTTCTCTTTCTCTCTCCCACTCTCTCCCCCTTTCTCTTTCTCATTCTCTTTTTCCCTCTCCCTGTCTCCCTCTCCTTCTCCTTTTCCTTTTCCTTCTCCTTTTCCTTCTTCTCTCTCTCTCTCTCCCTCCTTCACCTTCTCCTCCTTTTCTTTTTCCTCCTTCTCCTCCTTTTCCTTCTTCTCCTTCCCTCTCTCCCCCTCCCCCTCTCCCACTCCCTCCCTCTCTCCCTCTCCCTCTCCCTCTCTCCTCCCCTCCCCCTCCCCCTCTCCTTCACCCTTCTTCTCTCTCCTCCATCTTATCCTTCTCCTTTTTCTTCTTCTCCTTCCCCTTCCCCTTCCCCTTCCCCTTCCCCTTCCCTCTCCCTCTCCCTCCCCCTCAACACCCCCTCTCCCTCTCCCACTCCCTCTCCCTCCCCCTCTCCCCTTCCCCTTCCCCTTCCCCCTCTCAGGCATCGATCGGCTTTTGACACCCCGCGTTCAGCCTCGTTTATTTACGTTTATTTTACCGCCGATGTTTTGCAGGGAAGCGCAAACGTCAACAGAACAACAGAAGAGCCGATTGGACGGGCAACAGTACCAGCAACTTTGGTGGCGTTCAATGGAGACAGACAGACAGACAGACAGACAGACAGATAGACAGACAGATACAGACACACACACACACACACATAAACTCCCTCTCTACCTCTTTCCCTCTCTCTTTCTCTCTTAAATTTTCTTCTACAAACGCTATCTCTATTTCGCCCTTAATTTAATTGTCTCTACCCCTCTCTCTCTCTCTCTCTCCCTCTTTCTCCTTCTCCTTCTCCCTCTCCCTCTCTCCCGTTCCTGTCTGCCTCTCCTAACCCTCCCCCCCTCTCCCCCCTTCTCCCCCTTCCCTCCCCCTCACCCTGTCCATCACCCTCGCCCTCCCCCTATCCCCATTCCCTGCCCCCTCTCCCCTTTCCCTGCCCCATCTCCCCCTTCCCTGCCCCATCTCCCTCCTTCCCTCCCCGCCTCCCCTTTCCCTGCCCCATCTCCCCATCTCCCCATCTCCCTCCTCCTCCACGCCCTCCGTCCCTTAACCTACTTTACCCTGCACGCCCGCACACGTCCGCACGCCCACCTGGGGACCTCTCCGCGCCGCCCACGCCCGCATCCTTAAACTCTGAAGGAGGGGGAAGATAGTGCACTCAACTCTTGTTTATTGTGACGTAATCATATCCAACCCCACCCCCCACCCCAACCCCACCCTAACCCCCCACCCACGCGACCTCCTCCTCCCGTCCTCCAGACACCTACCCTCTCTCCCACTCATTCCTCCTTCTCCTTCTTCTTCTCCTTCTCCTTCTCCTTCTCCTCCTTCTTCTTTCTCTTTTTTTTTCTTTTTCTTCCTCCTTCTCCCCCCGCCCCAACACCGCCTTCCCCTCCCTTCTCTCCCTGGATCCCTCTCCCCTCTCCTCCACCTACCCATCTACTTACGAAGGAGGAGAGAGAAAGGGACGAGAGGAGGATATACGAGGCGGGAAGAAAGAGAAAGAGAGAAAGAGAGAAAGAGAGAAAGAGAGAAAGAGAGAAAGAGAGAAAGAGAGAGAGAGAGAGAGAGAGAGAGAGAGAGAGAGAGAGAGAGAGAGAGAGAGAGAGAGAGAGAGAGAGAGAGAGAGAGAGAGAGAGAGAAAGAGAGAAAAGGAGAAAGAAATAGAGAGAAAAAGGAGAAAGAGAAATAGAGAGAAAAAGAAAAAGAGAAAGAGAGAGAGAGAAAAAAAGAGAATGAGAGAGAAAAAGAGAAAGAGAAAGAGAGAGAAAGAGAAAAATAGAGAAGAAGACAGACACAGCCAGACAGAAAAAGAAAAAGGGTCCCAACAACGCGAGTGAGCGAAGACCAAGTAAAGAACGACCCACCGTTGCAAATGAGCCAGCGGAGTGCAGAGCAAGCCTCCCCCGGGGCAAAGCCAGACAGAGTTTCCCCCCCCGATCGCACGGCCGCGAGGTAGCGCAGTCGTTGGCGTACCGACCTCACATTCCCGTGGTGGGGAGGTCGTCGTGAGATTCCCCTAACGCCTGGCGCCGCGCCGGGGCGGTGGGTAAGGAGAGGACCAAACTCAAGCTCAGGTCGAGTCGACACTCGTTGGCACACTCTCTCTCTCTCTCACAAGAGTCGGCACACGTTGAAACATGCGGGCTCGCCTCAGTGCGTATAAAATAAAGCCCGGCGGTGCATCTGCTCCGCAAACCTAGCTTATCCTTATCCCGACCGCGAGGAAGCCAAAGAGTCAAGGGGGACAGGGGGGGGGGGTCAAGGGGGGAGCCAAGGGGGAGTCAAGGGGGAGGAGGGAAGGGGAGGGGGTGGGGATGGGTGAGTCAATGGGGGGGGGGGGGGGGGGGGGGACGCGTTCCAGCACGTTCTGCGAAGTTGCTTTCCCCGGAAGACCACCTGGCGATGTTTACCCCTTCCATGCCACACAATGCCAGGAGATTAGCGAAGGGGGGGCGGGGAGGGAGCGGACCCCCCATTGCTTGCACGACGCTAGCAATTATGCTTGCTGTTTCCAGGTCGATGTCTTTGTATGTCTATTAGTTAGTTTGTCGGTCTTGTACTTGTGTCTGCATGTCTGTCTGTCTTATAATTGTGTCTGGATGCATGTCTGTCTGTCTTATAATTGTGTCTGGATGCATGTCTGTCTGTCTGTCTACAACTGGACTGTCACCCCAACAAGCACATAAAGAAACCTGCTAGTGGCTGTCTATCGGACTCTCTGCCCGCTTGACTGACTGACTTGACTGACTGACTGACTGACTGACTGACTGACTGACTGACTGACTGACTGACTGACTGTCTGTCTATCTATCTACCTGCCTGCTTATCTGTCTATCTGCCTACCTACCTGCCTATTTGCCTATCTGCCTGTGTGCCTGCCTGCCTGCCTGCCTGCCTGCCTGCCTGCCTGCCTGCCTGCCTGCCTGCCTGCCTGCCTGCCTGCCTGCATGACAAGAGACACCGACGCCCACGCTCCAGGCGCCCAAACAAGAGAGTCCTTTGAGCGTTTGCCTTCCTCCGGAGCCACCCCACCCTACCCCCCACCCCCTTCCACGTCGCCACTCTCAGATAAAAAGGATAAGAGAAGGATGGAAATAGGACAGGAGGGTAGCACGACAAACGAAGGATGGGAAGAGGATAGGTGGATAAGAAGAGGATAGGTGGGAAGGATGGGAGGAGGATAAGCGGATAAGAATAGGATAGGAGGGAAGGATGGGAGAAAGAGAGACGGAAAAGAATGGGAGAAGAGGGAAGGAGAAGAGAGATGGAAAATAAGTGGAGGATGGGAGGTGGATAAGAATAGGATAGAATGGAAGGAGGATGAGAGAAGGATATGAGGATAGTCGGATAAAAATAGGATAGGAGGATGAGAAAAATGACAGGAAAACAAGAACAAGAGAACAAGAACAAAGTAGGACGACAAGAGAATAAAGATATGAAAGATGGGGGAACAGAAAGCTAAAAAAAAAAAAAGAATGGAAAGAAGAAGAAAAAATCAAACAAACAGGAAGAAGAGAATATAACCAACACAAGAAGGATAGAGAGGATAGGAGAAGAATAGTCGATGAATGAAAGTACACCTCCTCGGCACCTGACAGGACGGTTTGTTTACATCGCCGAGCCAGTCACGTGGTTTTCCCCCTTTTCATCATCAGGTTATTCCCCCCT
>BOPN01002062.1:181689-186689 GCA_017312705.2 Penaeus japonicus | reverse complement strand
TTTTCTTTCTCTTTCTCTCCTTCCTTTTTTCTTTCTCTTTCTTTCTTTTTTGTCATTGCCCTTCTGCTTCTACTACTTCCTTCTTTTCTCATTCTTCTTCTTTTTCTTCCCCTTCTCCTTCTCCTCTCCTTTTTCCTCCCCCTCCACCACCACCATATACTTCTATATCTCTCCTCTCTCCTTCTTTCTTTCTCTTTCTCTTTCTACCTCTCCTCTATCTATTTCTCTGTAAACCAATCTATCTATCTATCAATCTACCTCTCTAACTATCTATATACTTACCTATATATCTATGTATGTATCTATCTACCTACCTCTCTATCTATCCATCTCTCTATCTATATACCTATCTATCTCTATATCTATGTACTTATCTCTCTATCTATCTACGTACGTACTTATTTACCCATTCATTTATCTACCTATCTATCTATCTATCTATCTATCTATCTATCTATCTATCTACCTATCTATCTATCTATCTATCTATCTATCTATCTATCTATCTATCTATCTATCCATCCATCTCTATCTCCCCTTCTCCCTCTCACCACCCACGCGGGGAGTGAGTGTGAGTGAACTCTAACCATCGCTAACCAAGGTCGTTCCCTCCCGTCAGATCAATCCACCTCATTACCACTATCCCCTCCCCCTTCCCCCTCTCCCTTTCCTCCCCCACCTCTCTCTCTCTCCCTTCCCTCCCCCACCTCTCTCTCTCTTCCATACTCCCTCTCTCTCTCTCTCTCTCTCTCTTCCCCCTCTCCCTCTCTCTCTCTTCCCTACCCCCCACCTCTTTTCTCTCCCCACTTCTATCTTCCCCCCCTCTTTCTCTTCCCCCATCTCTATCTCTTCCCACCCTCTCTCTTTTCCCTACCCTTTTCTCCCCCACCTCTCTCTCTTTTCTCCCTTTCCTCCCCCACCTCTCTCCCTTCCCTCCCCCATTTCTCTCCCTTCCCTCCCCCATTTCTCTCCCTTCCCTACCCCCCACCTCTCTCAGTTCCCTACCCCCACCTCCCCCTCCCCCCTCTCTCCCTCCCTCCATCTCTCCCCCTCCCACCACCGACCCTCCCCCCCCCCGCACTAAACGACCCTCCCGTCAATCAAAATGGGACGACCAGCCTTAATTACCCCACTGCATAATGAGGTCGTTGGAGTCACCCTCCCGAGAATGATACCTTGTTGCATACGTTGACCAACCTCCTTTCCTCGTTCCTCGTTTTTTATTTCTTCTTCCTCATTCTATGCATTTCTTGATTTCTCCTTTACCTGGAAAGAAATGAGAGAGAAATAAAAGGTGTCAGTAACAAACAGGTAAACTAGATGTCAGAAACAAACAGACAGAACAGAAATCAGACCCAAACGGTTTAATTAACAGACACGCGTGTTTAGAACCAAAACCCAACAACCAACAGAATAATAATAATAATAATAATAATAATAATAATAATAATAATAATCATAATAAAAATTGTTGTGGTTTTGTCCGATGATAAAAAACAACGCGTGAAAGCGTATGAAAACCCAACCGGAATATAACACACGTTTCCCCACTTTGCCTCATGCTTTCGCCAAGCCACGGAGCTGTATTTATTATATTGAATTAATTCTTCTATTTATCTATTTCCTGTTATCAGTATTTTTTTTTTTTATCTACAATTAAATGCGAAAATAAAGGGAGTGGGGAACCTACCTAGGTGGGGAAGAGATGGTGGAGGGGAGAAGAAACGATTAGCAGATGAAATCCGGACAAACGAGAGAAAAAAAAAAAAAAAAAAAAGATAAGACGAGAGACGGAAGGATAAAAAGAAGAAAAGAAAAAACAATAATGACAGACAGAATTAGAAAAAAAATAAACAAAAATCTCGAATCCCTCCCTTCCTCCTTCCTCCCTCCTCCCTAATCCCTCCCTCTTCCCACCTCCCACCTCCCACCTCCCACCTTCCACCTCGCACCTCCCTCCTCCCCCCTCCTCCCTCTTCCCCCCTCCCCCCCCACCGCATGTAATTCCATCCAGCCAGCATCAACACCGCCAGCTGATGAAAACCCGCTCGTTAAGACACATTAACAGGCAATTCGCGGAGTAACGAGCAGCGGGGGGAGTGGAGGGGAGGGGGGGAGATTACTCATCGAGTGCCATAAAAATATATGACCATCCCCCCCACCTCCCCTCTCTTCCCCTTTCCCCTTTTCTCTTTCCTCTTTCCTTTCCCCTTCCCTTCTCTTCATTTCATTTCCTTTCCCTTCCCTCACCTTCCTTTCCTTTCCTTTCCTTTCCTTTCCTTTCCTTTCCTTTCCTTCCTTTACCTCCCCTTCCTTTCCTTTCCTTTCCTTTCCTTCCATTACCTCCCCTTCCTTTCCTTTCCTTTCCTTTCCTTCCCTATCCCTTCCTTTCCTTCCCTTCCCTTCCCTTCCCTTCTCTTCCCTTCCTTTCCCTCCCCTTCCTTTCCCTTCCCTTCCCTTCCCTTCCCTTCCCTTCCTTCCCCTCCCCTCCCCTCCCCTCCCCTCCCCTTCCTTTCCTTTCCTTTCCTTCCCTATCCCTTCCCCTCCCTTCCCTTCCTTACCCTCCACCCCCTACCCATATCCCCTTCCTTTGCCCCTCCCCTTACCCCCCTACCCCTGCCAACCCCTTAACCTTATCCCATCAACCAATATCCACCCAGATATCCTGGCACCCTGGCACCCTTGCTTCTTGTCCTCATCCTCATCCTTATCCTTATCCTTATCCTCATCTCCCTATCCTCCCCCCCCCCTTATCCTTATCTCCCTATCCTCTCCCCCTTGCCAACAAAGAGTGCCAAGGAGTGCCATGGGGAGGGTGAAGGGGTCAGGGTGAAGGGGTCAGAGGTCAGGGGTCAGATATCCCAGGTCAAGTCTTGGAAAGATGGTAGTTAGGGAGGTAGGTAGGGGACGGGGGGAGGGGGGAGGGTTGGACTATAAATGTGTGAAAAAAAAGTAAAAGAAAAAAAGTGAAAGACTACAAAAGGAAATCGAAAGAATGAAGTCGATAACACCTATTCATGTGTATCTTTATTGATAACTTTATCTGTTTTCTTCCCCGCAAATCAGAACCATTTGCTTTCATATCTTTATTTACATTCAAAACAAACAAAAATACAATAATAATAATAAAGATAACAACATTAATGATAAACATTATAATTATCATTATTGTTATTACTATTATGATTACTATCATCATCATCATTATTACTATCATTATCATTATCATCATCCCTAGTACGATCATCATTATCATTATCATTATTACTACCATCACCATTATACTATAACAATAACCGCAACAACAACAACAACAACAACAATCACCACCATCAACATAACCATCATCACCATAACCACCACCACCGTAACAGCCCCCCTCCCCCCTTTTCCTCCCTCCCTCCCTCCCTCCCTCCCTCCCTCCCTCTCTCCCTCCCTCCCTCATTCCCTCTCTCCTTTCCTCCTTTCCTCCCTCCCTACTTCCCTCTCTCTCCTCCCTCCCTCCTCTCTCCTCCCTCCCCCTTCCTTCTCCCTCCCTCCCTCTCCTCCCTCTCTTCCCCTCCCTTCTCTCTCCTTCCTTCTCCCTCCTTCTCCTTTTCCTCCCTCTCTCTTCCTCCCTCTCTCTTCCTCCCTCCCTCCCTCCCTCCCCTCCCTCCCTAAACAACAACGAAGCACCACAGACAAACGAATCCAGGTCAAGGTAAGTGGCATCTTTTATATATCACATTATCATTACCATCCCTATTACACACCTGCTGGGTCAGTTAATGAGCTGAGTTGCCGCGCCCTACTGCCGTGCGAAAATGAGCAGAGGGGGAGGGGGGGGGAGGGAGAGGGGGAGAGAGGGAGGGGGGGGGGGAGGGGGGGGAGGGGGAGGGAGGAAGGGGAGGGAGGGAGGGAGGGAGGGAGAGGGAGGGAGAGGGGGTGGGGGAGATAGGGAGGGAATTGGGGAGGGGGAGGGGGAGATGAGGAGGAGGGAGGGAGGGGAGATGAGGAGGTATGGAGGCGTGAGGAGGAGGTGGGAGGGAGAGAGGGGAGGGATGGGAAGGAGGGGAGGGAAGATGTAGAAGGATTTGAAGGAAGGGAAGGGAGGGGGGTAGAGGAGGAGCAGTAGGAGGAGGGAGGCGTGGAATGAGGGAAAAATGGGAAGGGAGAAGGAAGGAGGGGTAAGGGAGAGAGAGGGAGACACGGAGAAGGGTGAGCGGGGGGGTCGGGGGAGAGAAGGAGATGGATAAGAGAGGGGACGACAGAGAAGGGAGGGAAAATGAAGGAAGGAGGAGAAGGGGGAGGAAGAAGAAGGAAGGGAGAAGGTAGGAGACTTAGAAAGGGGAGGGAGGAGGGGAGGTAAACTGAAATGGGAAATGGGAAAGGGGATAAGGAAAGTGTGGAGAAAGAATGGGGAAGGAGGCGAAAGTATGAGGAAAGAGGGTGAAACGGAGGGAGAGGGAGGAGGAAAAACTACAGAAAAGACTGAAAGGAAGAGGAGGAGGAGCAAAAGAGAGAAGTGGAAGGAAGTGGAGAAAAGGGGGGAGGGGGATCTAGGGATTAGAGGGGTAGGACAAAGTAAAAGGAGGAAGGTAAACGCGCGTGAGGAGAGAGAACAAACGAGGGAGAAGAAGAGAGAGGAAGGAGGAGAGGAGAGGAGAAGGGGAAACAAAGGAAAGGGAAAAGGCAAGAGAAGGAGAAGGAGAGAAGGGAGAGTAAGAGAAGGAAACCACAAATATAGAAGGTAAAGGGGAAGACAGGTCAAAAACAAGAAAGAAAAGAAGAGGAGAAGAGTGGGGTTTGCGGGGATGAGGTAGGGGGGCGGGGGCGAGGTAGGGGGGGCGGGGGCGAGGTAGGGGAGCGGGAGAGGGGGAGGAGGATGGAATGAGAATATCGGATTTCCCCTTTTAATCCCCGCACCGAAATTACACGGGGAATAGACCGACAACAGCTCAATTATCCCGTTAACTTTCTAATGACTGTCCCGTCGGCCGAGCTGGGCCGGAGAGGAGCGG
>BOPN01002062.1:163371-165369 GCA_017312705.2 Penaeus japonicus | reverse complement strand
TGTTCTTCCCTTTACTGTATTTACTTGTAATTAAAGTAGTAATCATAATAATCATAATAATAATAATAATAATAATAATGATGATAATAATAATGATAATAATAATAATGATAACAAACTAATAATAATAATAATAATAATAATAATAATAATAATAATAACAATAATAATAATAATAAAAACTACAATGATAACAATATTTACAATAATAATAATTCACAAACCAACAAACAACAATACTAATAACAACACAAACAAAAGTATCAACAACATTAAAATAACAATAACAATAAAAATAATAAGAATCATAAAAAATAGCACTATCACCATCACAAACAACAACAACAACAACAATAAACCCAAATATCCACACCCTAGCATGCAAGAACAACAGGGCTTTCATCCTAATCAACATGCAACATTCCCACGCCCTCGCCTTCTCTCTCCTCCGCTGCTGCCAACCTCACCTCACCTCCAACCTCATTACCAACCTCATCACTTCAACTCATCACCAACCCTTATTGTCACATCCTCTTCACACGCCTCATTTTCATCCTCACCAACCCCAGCCCACCCCCACAACCACCACCCTCACCCCCACCACCCCATCTCCCTCACCCCTCACCCTCACCCCCACTTATCACCCTTATCTCAACGCTTAACCTCAGCCCCACCCTAACCCTCACCCTAACACCTACCCCTACCCTCACCCCACCCCCCACCACCCTCACCCCCACCCTAACCCTCACCATAACCCCTACCCCTACCCTCACCCCACCCCCCACCCTCACCCTCACTCCTACTCTCACCCCTACCCCCACCCTCACCCCATCCCTCACCCCCACCACCCCTACCCCCACCCTTACCCTCATCCCCACCCCCACCCCTACCTCCACCTCCATCCCCACTCTCACCCCCACCCTCACCCTCACCCTCATCCTCCCATAACTGCACAAAAGTTCCAAACAAGCTGAACAACTTACTAACCAAGTGAATAATGACATTTGAACACCGCAAAAGCTCTTTCAATTGTTACCATGATTTCACAGCTTTTTCGAAATTGGAGAAAAAAAAAACATGTAGATTCAATGGCGTAACCCTACCACCCCCACCCTTTCCCTCTCCCTCTTGAATCATGAGGAAGTTCCTTTCCCAAACGACCTGATAACAACAACAACAACAACAAATCACTCGCCACCTCCAGGTATCTCTCTCTCTCTCTCTCTCTCCCTCTCCCTCTCCCTCTCCCTCTCCCCCCCTTCGAAACGATGTCAGGCTTTTTCAGAAGATCCACCTGTGACATCTCTTCATCGTTGGGGGGCTTGATTTGCTTGCTTGCTTGCTTGACTGACTGATTGTTGCTTTGATAGTGCTTGCTTGCTTGATTGTTACTTTCTGATAGTGCTTGCTTGTTAGCTTGATTGATTGTTGCTTTCTGCTTGCTTGCTTGGTTGATTGTTGTTTTCTGATTGTGCTTGCTTGCTTGTTTGATTTATTGACTGATTGTTGCTTTAATAGTGTTTGCTTGCTTGCTTGTTGCTTTCAGAGAGTAATCCCTGGCGCTTGTTCAGTGTGTGGATGTCATTGTCATTCTCGATACAAAGAGCTTTGAAAGAACGAGTAAAAAAATAAAAAATCCTCCTTCCGTTCATTCTCTCTCTTTCTCTCTCTCTCTCTCTCTCTCTCTCTCTCTCTCTCTCTCTCTCTCTCTCTCTCTCTCTCTCTCTCTCTCTCTCTCTCTCTCTCTCTCGTCGTCTTCGTCTTCCTTTCCTCCATCCTCCCTCCCATTTTTTTCTTTCTTTAATTCTTTCCACCATCACCTCCACCGCCATAATCACTACTACCATCACCACAATCACCACCAAACCACAACCACAATCACCACCACCACCATCAATAACAACAACAACAACAACAACTACAACAACAACAACAACAACAACAACTACAACAACATCGTCCGCCGCACCGCTTTCACCTGGCCGCCTCCGATACGAC
>BOPN01002062.1:143371-155871 GCA_017312705.2 Penaeus japonicus | reverse complement strand
TACATGGCACATTCCCAACTCCCTCCTATCTGACAGTCAGAAAGACGAACGTAATCTGCAAAAAGAAACATTTTCCCACCATCCCGCTTGCGAATCCATGCCAATTCTGTCCCGCCTCGCCCCCCAAGAGGCTGGCATAGGCCTACACAAAGCCCCATCAGATGTGACACAGATTGGCATTGGCACTCGTACTCACCTGTAACTCTGGCCCTCCTAATAGCGCTCTCCCAGGCCTCGTTAATCCCCCAACGCCACACGTAGCTTCTTCCGCCGATCACCTCACGCCCTTCCACACATCGTGCTCACTATATCCTCGAAAAACGTCACCCGATAAAGCCAATCATTCTTCCGTAAATGTCACAGCGTAACGAGAGGCTCACGTGCGGACCGTGTTTACATTACACTGACTGTGACCGAGGCTGTGTGGGTCTCCCCGACGGAGGCCCCGGACGGAGCGTAATTACACGTTGGCTCTCGCTCGGCTACGGGATACGATTATTATCCTCGCTCCGGGGAGAGGAAGGGGGCGGGACTAATTTGTTCCAATAATGCGCTTAAACTTTTTTTTCTTTTCTTTTATTAAAATAAAACAGAGAAGCAGAAACTCCTAAACTTCTTAATGGTTTTCAAAGAAGAGTTTGATGTGATGTTTCTACACGTCCTGCACTTTGGGACGAGGATATAACACTCTTTTATTTTCTTCGTATAATCTTTGACTTTGTATTTCAATAATAAAGTGCTGTGATTATGTTGCAATTGGCATGTGGTGCTCGGGTGTTTGTAAATGCAAATGCACCTAATTCTGTTTCCTTTTCTGGATTGCTTTTTTTTCTTTATTTGCCAGTTTGTACGCGTGTGCATGGACTGGATAATGTGTTCGGATTGAAGTTAGATTTAGTGCACACACATGCTTGAGGATATATAAATAAATAAATAAATAATAAATAAATAAATATATATAATAAATAAATAAATATATATATATATATATATATATATATATACATATGTATATATCTATCTATCTATCTATCTATCTATATATATATATATATATATATATATATATATATACATGTATATATATATTTATATATATATATAGATATATATATATTTATATATACATATATCTATATATATATATATATATATATATATATATATATATATATATATATATATATATATGTATATATATATATATATATATATATATATATATATATATATATATATATATATATATATATATATATATATACATATACATATATATACATGTATATATATATATATATATATATATATATATGTATATATATATATATATATATATATATATATATATATATATATATATATATATATATATATATATATATTATATATATATATATATATATATATATATATATATATATATATATATTTATATACATATATATATATATATTATATATATATATATATATGTATATATATATATATATATATATATATATATATATGTATATATGTATCTATATATATATATATATATATATATATATATATATATATATATATGTATATATTTATGTATGTATGTATGAATGTGTATCTATCTGTACATATATATATGCATACACATATATATATATGCATATATATATATATATATATATATATATATATATATATATATATATATATATATATATATATATATATATATATATATATATATATACACACACACACATAGAGAGTAACAATGATGACTGAATTAAATAATTGTAAAATAGATGAATTTATTTAGAAAAAAATAGGAAATCAAGAAAAAAAAAATAATAATAATAAATCAGTGAAAATGCAAAATGAATGATAAGTAAATATATAAATAAAATAAAATAGTAATAATAAAGATATTATCAATAATATAATAATAAAAAGACGTGTGTGTGAATGTATAGTGTATATGTATATGTGTGTGTGTGTGTTTATATATATATATATATATATATATATATATATATATATATATATATATATATATATATATATATATATATATATATATATATATATATATATAGATATATATATATATATATATGATGTTTCAGTAATAAGAATTTCATGTATATGTCTGTCTCATAATGAAGATAAAGCAATTCACAAAAAAGAGAAAAATGTTAAATTGTGAAAGACAACATCCACTAAACAATTAGCGTATATCAATGTATCATAAAAGAAACTGCATTACGGATAAATATTTTTTTATTCTCCTGTAGATATACAGATTTGAATATCTTTATATAGTCTATGTGTTTCATGATTCATACAAAAAATAATTTCAACAAAATATAATATAACATGCATAGAAAAAAGTCCCACTATTCCCCTTTTACGAGACATAAGCACCAAAACAGATTATCTATTATTAAGTAACAAAATGAGAATAGTCTCCTTGATGACAATAACTGATTTTCTCCATTTCATACTTTCTTTCCCTACAACACTCTTCAAATGACGAAAACAAACTGGTATGTAAATATACATACATACATACGTGTAAAAATAACAAAAATGTCACTCAACTGATCGGTTAACCTGTCCTACTAACCATTTTTATGGCAGAAAGATCAGATTATGGAACAATGCCTATAAATGTTACATCACATGTCAGGTTCTTCACAGTCACAAAGGAGGTTGGGCTTAATGACGCCCCTTCACAGTACTTGCGTCATGAAGATAAACAAATTGGGCTTCCATCAACATCTTTCTAGTTCAAACTACAATTTTCAGGAACCTAAACCCCACACTTAAAAAAGGCTCAATTACATACATTTTTTTTTTTTTTATGTAATTTCTTCTCCACATTTTCCCATATACTCCCTACATCTATCTGTCATTATTCTCTTTCTTCGGTTGTAGATCACAATAATATTTTCTTTAACAGACTTTAAATCTGTACTTCACACATCTCATGTCTGCCAATTTAATAAAAGCCAAAACTATCACAAACAGTGGAAGACATTTCAAAAGAATACACAAACAAATCTTGGTGTATATATATGGTAGCTATATATGACTTAAAAACATCTTTGTATCTGAACTAAAAACTTCTTTGTAATGGATATGTGTTATTATGCAACTACACGAAATTAAGAGCAATTCAACTTTAAGCATAACTTTTTCAACAAATATCACACACCTGACAGCATATACATCCCCCTATGAGAAATGTACTCTCTTTAGAAATACAAAATCCAGTGCTAAGACTCCTGAGATGAAAAACCTAGTGTGGAATAATTTATCTTTAGTTTCCCAAAAAGAAAAAAAGAAATTATTCTTTTTCTAGTTATACGTAAATCATTTTTAATTAAACCTTTAAAAAAATCCCCTGGGCTAGAGTACATCAGAAGTCGAAGAGAGTGTTAGTAAGGGTTGCACAGAAGTTTCATCAGCTAAAACACACCTGTAGTTTTACTATTTCAGCGTCATATTTTGCAAGCCTAGCTAACATCTGCTTCAAAATCTGAATATTTGCAACCTTATTAAATCTTCATACTTGCATCCCTGGAAAATGTAATCATAATAAAGCTAAAATTCTTTACATTTCAAGTTCACTTCAACACTTTCTACTATAAATCTCAAAATGTAACATCAAAATATCAGAAAAACAAAAAAGCAAAAAACAAAAAGTCATTTGAAACAAATCAAATTAACCCATTCATGCCGGGGGCATTCCAGCCTTGCAAGTTGCAATGCCGGGGCTCTCGAACGCATAGGCTTAAATCAATTAAATGATCGACGCCGTATGCCGGCACCCTGCGAACGGGCCCTTGAATACACAGTATCCACGGTGTACCACCCGTCGAGAGAGGGTTAAGATAAAAGTACATTTAAATATGAATTCCAGTTTTGTTTCAATTTTTTTTTTTTTTCTGTCATGAAAACATACAAATCATTGTCATTGATAATCAACTCAAGATGTGTGGCTCACTCTAACATCTAACTTTTTAAAAATGTGTTTCATGATTATCTTTGTATACACAATCTTCATCTTCCCAGAATCACAATTAAATCACAATCAGATTTATAAAGAACAAAATACATTTTGCAAAGAACCCGCTTCAAAAGACATAATTTTCCTGAGGTTGGCAATACTACTGGTATTTAGACACCCGAAAACAGCCTCAGTTATTCATATATTAAGCCAAAAGGACTGCCAGTCACAACCGTTGGGGAAATGACTCCAAAACTACCTGCAATATCATCTATGTCTTCAAAACTAATGGGGGTATCATTAGCAGAGGTAAATCTATAACAGCAGTACTTTTCAGTTTTCTTGTCGGTGTCATTATTTTGGGGGGACCTGCCATTTATCCAGCAGTTGTGGTTATATATACTTTAGGAAATTTTTAAAAAATAGCTGGGGACAATTTCTGAGTATCTAAGTACCACTAGATAGTGCCCACCTCCGTAATTTTAAATCATACTCCAACTTCATAAATATTTCAAGATCATATTAAAAAATAATACCCAATATGAGAATAGTTTGCCTAATATACTTCTATTATTTTCCAGAAAAATTAAAGTTTTTGATTGGAAATTATGCACAGAAATCTGAGAATAAAGTCTTGCATGAGAATATCTTAATACTATTTAAAAGCTGCAAAATAATTTTTAGTAAGCTCTGTTACCCTTATGCCTATAAGGTAAAGAAGTTATACCCTTCTCGTGCTATCATAAGACATAAAAGGCCTCTTAAAGAAATATCAAATATAATATGCACTTACTACAATTGCTCCTTTTTGAACATAAACATCAATGATAAATTAATGCACATATGTATATGCAATATAAAATGGTAATATATGTGATTATCAGTGAGAAATTACCTGCACTATAATCATACTACTCTTTAGACTGACCTGATTCACATGCCTTACATAATCATCACCATTTAAGCATGTAATAATTTCATTGTACCTCAGAACAATCCATTACTAAAAATAACATGTTCTCAGGTACTCTCCAGATAATTAAAACTTTAATGGAACTTTCCAATATTAAACCTTTTTATATCTTATCACAGTTCAGTCAGTTCTTAACTGTATGTCATGGTATGCTAGATGAACCCATTGGTTGCGTTTTTTAATAAAATATGTACACAGACAGATGGCAGGTTTACATTGTCTGGCACGGTGCCATCCGCGTCTACAACCGACTCTGCCTTTGCAGCAAATCATGCCATCCGCTGTCAATGGGTTAATATATTTACATTTTAAAGTAACTTACAAATATCACTGGACAGATTTCAAAACACACAAAATATATTTTCATACAAAAACAAAGACTGACTTACAGTATACCCTCAACATAACACACTCTCTAAAGCACTAGAACTTCCTCTGGATCTCCAATAGCACAATTTTGACTAAATTCTCTTTTTCATAAAAAAAAAAAGGAGAGATGCTGTTGACAGCTGATGATGCTTAACCCAATCCCAACGGGCTGGCGATAAGTGGAAACCCCCTATGCCGGGCCTATGCAATATTGCATCGGGAACGTCAAACTGGTGTGTCGCCCCGTTATTTGGCATTTAGCTGTGTCACACGGGTGTGACGCACCGTCGTCAAAGGGTTAATGACAGATACAAGTTGATGAATATTATTTGATAATATAGTAGCTGTATATGACATAAAAAAAATAAAATTCTTGACTACAATTTTAATGGAAATGGATATGTGTTATTATGCAATTATATGAAATTCAGCGCATCTCAAACTGAAATACAATTTTTCTGTTAACATCACACATCTGAAAGTATAAACTGACATATACATAAAGGTTGGTGATGATTATCACTTGAAATACAACAACGTTACTCAGACATTCCGCCAATCATCACCATCAGCCTCTGAAAGTTATTTTAATTTCAATCAAACAAGAGTCTAGTATATTGTCTAATCAACAAGATGAATGGAGAGGCACTGCTAAACCACTTGATAATGCAGGATTGTTGTTGCAACAGCACGACTTCAAAAGAGGATGCTGTAATGCGCATCAACTAGTGGTTGCTCTGTTAACTATTGTGGAATCATTCCCTATTAAACAAAATTTATGAGACCAAACAGACTGCCTAAATCACCAAACTTTGTGTATTGCTAATGTGAGTTTTTCCTTTTATGGGCATGATAGATTTTGTCTAGACTTTCACTATTTTGTTGTGTTGGGGTTTATAATGCTGGGGGTCACTGTAAATCTGCCTAATAAAATTTCCACAAATCAACAACAATTCACAATAAAATCAGAAAATGGAAATTCAAGCAACCTTCCACGGGTCACCTAGACTTCAAATATTTCCCTAAACTTATTAAGACCCTCTTCTAAGAACTTGTAATAAGCATAGACAGCCGGATCATAAAAGCCTTCGGAAACCATGGTATCATTGAGCTCAGTTTCCAGGAGTTGGTTGGCATTTATGGCCGTAATGACGTAACCCGACGCATCCTGAATCAGCACTTGAACAGGGAACACGTAAGCATCGAGAGCAAGACTGGCTGCCATGGATATACCGGCTAAGGACCGATCATAACTGTATGCCTGCAAAAAAAAAAAAAAGGGTTGGGTGTCAAATAGCAGACACATCAATCGTTATTCATATTCTATTGCTCAACTCATATAGTTTTGATTTGTAGCACAACATAAAATTAAATAATAAGAGACTCTAGACTACCACATATCCATTACATTTTTCTGTGAAGATAATAACCTTCAATCTCCTGAACCTTATTACTACAACTATTACAGCTAATAGAATTTTTCAATTTTTCAGTGCTAGAGGGCACTATTGAACAAAAAATGGCTAAACTCACTTCTAACTCAGTGACTAGTGCCCACGAGGAGACAAAGCTGTCCTGAAGGATGGCTTGCACCACAGGAGAGGCCAGAGGACCCTCCCGTAGTGCTCTGCCTGACCCTCAGCACGACTGGTCCTCCAGAACGCCCCACAAGAGAAGTGTGTGGATGGGGCGGCTCTCCCTGCTGCTTCGGATGAAAGCTTCTGTGAAGTTGTGGTATTCAACCTGTGAAAAAAAAAAATCACTTTAATTCATTCTCATCTTTCCTATTCATACTCCGCTGACAAATGAGTAAGACCCGTCAGAAGTTCAGAATATAATACCAAAATCAGTAGTCTCTACGTTGGGGTTCACCATAGTCCAGTGGTAATGCATGTGGGTGGGGACTAGAAGGGTCTCCAGATGTAAAGGATTTGAGCTCTGCTATAGTACTGAAAAAAAAGAAGAAGAAGAAGAAGAAGAAGAAGAAGAAGATGAAGAAGAAGAAAGAAAGATGCCCCTTACTAACCCTTTTGCGAAGGAGCATTCAGTTTAGTCTCAATCAAAAATACTAATAAAGAGCATACATACTAAAATAAGGCAAACAACCCCAATTCATATATTGATTTACATACTTGTTTATATCTATAAAGCTCCTTTTGTAGGAGATCATGAGCTTGTTTATGAGTAATTTCCTGTGACCATGCAAGGCTCTCTGGGTCCAACGAGCCTTCTGCTGAAAGCCTCATTTGTTTAAGATGAGTAATTGTGACTTCCATGTCCTCATCCTCATTTGGTCCTATCAGCCATTCTAGATCTGCAAATATTTGTTGAAGAATATGAACTGATCATATCATTAAAACAGTTGATATTTCCATGATAACAAAAAAAAATCTAATTTGGTTGTCCTGATCATTGCCAAATTTAATCTAAACAATGTGCACATTACCAGGGAAATAGTAATTCAAAACAGCTGCTTTGTGCAATCTCTCAGAGAAAGCACTCAAGCTCTCCCAGCCCCAAAAAATGAATCTCCATAAAGTATCAACACTAATAAAAAAAACAGACTGTATACGGATGTCAATAGTCAATACGTCACAGCTGCACTTGCAAAACTCACCCAAATTCAGCTGCTGTTGAATGGGAACTTCCATATCAAAATGCTGAACAGTTTGGTCTGTCATGTTAATAACCAACCTGCCTAAAAAAGCAGCTGGGGTGAACCACAGTGGTCTTCTCGGTGGGGTATTTAACTGGTATTCCGCATGCAATCTGGTGGATGTAATATGTGATGAATGAATTTTCTTTTTCTTTTTTTTATATATTTACCTTCTTTGTAAGTATAAAATTCCACTTCAGTGACAAAGCACTGATGAAATACAGATTGATTGACGTGCCAAATCATATAACAAGAGTTAAGGAGTAACTTTTATATGTAAATAAAATCTTACCTGAATATGATATCTAGACAATCAAAGGTCTTGCCTCTCAGTACAGCAGCTGCCCCCCGCGGCCCATACCTACAGTTGGAAAGACACGTTGCCATCAGGGACATTTTGAATCATTAGGTCTGCCTGCATACTCTAGAGACATTTTAGTTCATCATATGGGCTGGTTTTATTTCTCAAATACTTCTTAAATACTGTACAGTTTTAAGTTAAATAGGCTTTTTTCTAACCTATGTTTGCACTATAGAATTGAAAAACACAAAGTTACCTCATTTACAGTTCATGAATATAAAAGCTAAAAAAAAAAAAAAAAAATGTTTATATCACAAGCCTATTCAAAATTAATGACACATTTATGCAGTAACACTAAACATTCCAATGCACAATCAAAATGTCCTCTGAAACTCAAAATATATGCAGTGCACATACAGTAAAACATCCCAAGTTCTGACTTCATTACATGTGCAATTTGCCTTTATTTCAGTCAGTTATCAAGAGCACTCCTGTACTCACTCCTCCTATGTAAGAAACGGCTCTTTGTATCCTCTTGGCAAACATTCACACGGCTTTAATTCAATTCAAAGAAACTGACTCTACAGACGCAACACCATGAATGGTTTACTGTTTGTGAATGAATCCGACTACCTGGACACCAAGAAGGGTTGTGGGTGAAAGAGAGACAACAAGGAGTACAGTAGCTCTTCTACGGGTCCTGATGGAGGAGGCGGAACATACTTATAGCTGCAACAGAACCAAGTGGCATAAAGACTTCTCGTCTGGGAGAAGCACAAGTGATGCATGTACTGAAGAAAAATATAAGTACTTTTATTTAGTCATAAATCATTAGATGCATAATACAAAGTTTAATCACAAAGAATGTTTAACTAAAACCTACCATGCCTTTAAGACTGGGCCAAAGAATGTCTTCACAGGTTTATATTTAAGAACACCTACATATGGCCCAATATTTAATTACACTCAAGTACAGTTAACTATCTATAAAAAATCTTGACCTCTACATAGAGTTAGCAAAAACATAGACATATTCCTCATAGAATGCAAACATTTATCAATTAAGTTAAAGAAAATGACACAAGATTGCAAGTAAAAAAAAAATCCATATGTCATAACTATAATACTAGATCTGATACAATCAAGTCACATGAAAATTAATGAAAAGTATATATTTCTCAATAATGCTATACTTTACATCATTTCAGCGTTCAAACTATGCCACCATGCTAATGAAAAGAGAGAAACAACAATACATTTGTGTAATCTTTCATTTCAGTTGCTTGAAAATATAATTTTTCACAATAACCGATGACAGACTTAGAGAATGTACTATACTATCTTGAAAAAGAAATAACAAAAAAAAATCTGGCATTCACATGATCCTGAATTTGATTTGAGTCTCCGTTTTCCAACGTACAAACCTTTTACTCAAAATTCCCCTTTTGTAACAAATATCAGTTAACCCTTCCAAGACAGGCCACATCTTAAGATGTTCAGTGTGGGCTGGGCTTCTTAAGATGTGTGTTTTCTATCATTCTCTAGACTTATCTTATGTGATATAAGTCTATGTATGATAAATCAGCAAAGTGACACGGAATAGCAAATGCTATAACAGGTTACCATAACTGAAGGAATGAATAGCTTGTAATTTCAACAAACAGAGAAATGCAGTACGAAAGTGATCCAACCCCATGATAACGCAAGTCACAGAAGGGTTAAAAATGATATTTCACTCAACACTGCTTAAATATACTAAAAGAACAGACTCAATGCCTCCTATCTGAAACTATCTACAATGTAAGCTTGAAAGAATTTATTAAAAAAAAAAAAAAAAAGTTTTTGCCACTGAACATAATTCTGATAAGAAGTAATAACATATCTTAAGAATAATTAAATTCATATTTGAGGAAGAAAAAACTAATATTTTCTCATTTCATATTATTCAGCTTATCCCAATTCCTGTCATAAAATACCTATTATACTAAATAACTATTATACTAAATACCTATCATACTAAAAAAAAAAGAAAACTTCTCACATCATTAAACCTATCACCTGGAATACCAAATCATTTATTGATCTTTCAAAAGCAATTTGAATAAAAAAAAGATATAATGGCATTGACATTTTGCAATACCTCTTTATAGTTTTCATATGTATATCTTTATAACAATCAATTCAAATGTATGTGGCATGAAGTGTGAATAATCAATTGCTAATATTAACAATACCAGGCTGTCTTGATGCACTGGATTATCAAATTGGTGAATAACTACAAAATAACTTTAGTATACTCATGCTATTACACCATAATCTTTAAATACTTTAAAATGCTTCCATTCAAATTAGATTCATTTCAAAAGAACCAAAAAAGAAAAAAAAAAGAAAACATACATACATTACAAGAATAATCTAACCTCAAGCATATGGCACATTAATATAACCATACATGCTTTCATAATGGGCAAGAAATGCCATCAGGTATTTCCCCATTCCCCAATCGACAAACCTGTACATAAACCCCAGAGCAGTATCGGGTATCAGTCTCCACACGTAACCGGGGTTAGCGTCCATCCCTTCGGCAGGAAGTAACGGAGCAAAGGAACTGGGGTGCTTCCATGACCACGCCACTGATGCAGTCTTCCATGACAATATGCCATGGAGACTTGACCTTGATTCCTAAAATAGGGAGAAGGTAAGTCATATGATAAATTTTGAACTATAAGTAAGGTTTATATGACAGGATTGTTTCTTTTTGTAAGTTTCCTGTACAATTTTTTTTTAAATTATGATACAGTCAATCAGGATATCTTCTTTATTTACAATCTGCAATGAATATGTAAAAATATATCTAAAATCAAATATCTTTTGTACAATCTTGACAAACTACCAATCACAAACAATCTACATACCACCCTTTCATCCTAACCCTAATTAGAATAAATAAATTTCTTCCATACTTTTAATCCTCAACCCTATTTCCAAATTTCCTTATATCCAAAACCTAAATGGCACAAGCACCACTTCCTTACCTCACGATCAATAAAACTGTCAAAGGCTTTGGGATCAACAGGCGTAAAATGAGTCCGTAAGGTCAGTAGAGTCGCGTCATTCATGTGTTTCGAGGTTTGACAAGCAAACGGCCACAACCAGATGACCGCGAAGCCTGAAAGATATGAATAGAGTATCATTCAAGATAATCCTATTATACATTATTAAACCCACGATCACAATCATAATAATCCTGTGATAATCAATTTTTAAAATCTTACAGTAATAGAGATATACTCAAATATCATTTATGGGTATTTTAATAGGTTATGATATACATGGAAAAAATAAATAAATAAAAATAACAATAATAATAATATCTTTATTTGCTATCATGTTATCATTCTTATCATTATCATTATTGATGTAATTATCATCATTTTTGTTATAATTATAATCATTATTTTATCATTATCATAAATGCTATCATTATCAATAATGATAAAAATAATAATCATTATAATAATAATCATAATAAACCATATCACAATAACAATAATAGTGGTAGCATAGTAATAATAATAATAATAATAATAATAATAATAATAATAATAATAATAATAATACAATCATAATAATAATAACAATTATAATAATAATAATAATAATAATAATAATAATAATAATAACAAAAATGACATTAATAATAATAATAATAATAAAATTATAATAATAATAACTACAATAATAATAATAATAATAATAATAATAACAATAACACTATTACTAATAATAACAACTTTGTCTCTACAATTTTCAACCCAAGGCATAACTCTCTAAATAGAAAACACACTCATTCCTATAAATCTACAAAGAAAAGTAAAAACAGATACATCCCTCCATAAAGTTATCTACAACTCACCTAAGAGAAAAGTGAGGCTATACAACAAATATTTCCTAAATGGAGGGACCCTCGCGACCCCTTGGTGATCATTCCCTCCTTCATTCAGTCCCTCATCAACCTTATCCTCTCTCGATTCATCTTCCGTCACGTGATCTTCCTCATGTGGCCCCCTGTCGACGTCAGCTTCGACGGGTTTTCTTTTCCGAAGGGATGTCATTTTCTCTCGAGTCTTTCGTTCTGCTGGGTCATGGCTGGAATTTTGGTTGGGGTTAGATGTTTGATACATGGGTTATTAAGCAATATATATAT
>BOPN01002062.1:130000-135320 GCA_017312705.2 Penaeus japonicus | reverse complement strand
AGAGAGAGAGAGAGAGAGAAAGAGAGAGAGAGAGAGAGAGAGAGAGAGAGAGAGAGAGAGAGAGAGAGAGAGAGAGAGAAAGAGAGAGAGATGTGTGTGTGTGTGTGTGTGTAAATATCAGTATGGTTTATGTGTCCATTACACAATATTTTTTTTTCTTATGACTTGCAGGCTAGAGGTTTCCTTTATCATAACTTTTTTTCTCTCACATTCTAGGTTGATTTACAGAAATCCTGGGTTATGTATGTATAAGTTTGTATGTATCTTGCCCAATGTAAAAAAAAAAACATCAATAAAAATCAAAATTACTGTTCCCTGTGTGATGTTTTTCAACTCACTGTAAAATCAGCAAAATAAAACAAAATTGACAATCGTGTATCTTACCATACCTTCTTCAAGAGTACAGTAGTAACAAGTGTGAAATGCATATTCTGAACATTCACCCTTATTTCTATATCCATTTCCTCCATCGTGTCTTATACTCTTTGTATACTTCTGTTTCTGAAGTTTGAAATACTTATAGATCTATCTCTTCGGGGCACTATAAGGAGAAAAAATGAAATTCTTTGCTACTAAAGGATTCGTTTATTTAAAAAATACTTAGAGTAATGACTAAATGCCTCAGGCAGTCTAATTACAGTCAGCCAAGGCAATCCAATTATTTGGTCTGGCGTATTCATGTTGTGCATGTATAAATAGCAAATTGTGATGAGATTCGGACATGATATGAAATGAAAATAAATTTCACACTCTCACTCACGCAACCTCGCGACGAAAAAATAATACATTTATTCGTGGGGAATGATTGTCTTTCAGCCGAGTGAGTGTCGTGTGTTTAATCGACCTCCTCCATCCTGGTGGCGTCCTCGTCGTCTCCCTCCAGGGGCGGCAGGTCGTCCAAGGGGTTCGCATCTTCGACCAGAGGAGGGACGTCATCTTCGTCGATTCCGAGACCCAGGCCAATCATCCTGTAGATCCTGGAGGCGTGCACGCCGGGGTCCTCGAGGTTGAAGCCGGAAGCCAGGAGAGAGGTTTCGAACAGGAGCATCACCAGGTCCTTCACCGACTTGTCGTTCTTGTCGGCGTCAGCCTTCTGTCTCAAGGTCTCGATGATGCTGTGGTCTGGGTTGATCTCCAGGTGCTTCTTGGCGGCCATGTAGCCCATGGTGGACGTGTCTCGCAGGGCCTGAGCCTTCATGATGCGTTCCATGTTGGCGGTCCACCCGTACTGGGAGGTCACGATGCAGCACGGAGACGTCACCAGGCGGTTGCTCACCACAACCTTCTCCACGCGCTTGTCGAGGATGTCCTTCATTACCTGCAGAAAAATTAAGAAAACGTGATTACATTAACATATTCCAATCCGTAATTCTTTTCAAACTTGTAATTTCAGAGCCATGGAAGTATCCACTCAGCCATCCGAGCATTTAGCAAGGTGTCGTGAAGGGAATTAAGCGTCATCATGAAATTCAACATATTTTTTCTGACCATTTACACATTACCAACAAAAAAGGAAAGAGTTTTTTAAGGTGTTGGTACCTACCTTGCACAGGTTCTCAAGCATCTTCTTCTTCTCCTCGACCTTCTGCTTCTCCTCGTCGTCCAGAGGAAGTTCGAGGCCCTCCTTGGAAACCGAGATGAGCTGCTTGCCGTCGTACTCCTTCAGCTGCTGGATGCAATACTCGTCGATGGGGTCAGTCATGTAGATGACCTCGAAGCCGCCCTTCTTGACCCTCTCCACGAAGGCGGAGTTCGTGACGGCCTCCCGACTCTCGCCGGTGATGTAGTAGATCTGCTTCTGGTTCTCCTTCATGCGGGACACGTAGTCCTTGAGGCTGATCAGCTCGTCGCCGGAAGCGGAGGTGTAGAACCGGAGGAGTTCAGCCAGCTTCTTGCGGTTGGTCGAGTCCTCGTGGATACCCAGCTTGATGTTCTTTGAGAAATTGTCGTAGAACTTCTTGAAGGAGTCCTTGTCCTCCATCAGCTCCTCAAAGAGCTCCAGCGCCTTCTTCACGAGGTTCTTCCTGATGACCTTCAGGATCTTGTTCTGCTGCAGCATCTCACGAGAGATGTTAAGAGGCAGATCCTCGGAATCGACGACACCTGTCATGAAGTTGAGCCAGTCTGGGATGAGCTCCTCGCAGTTGTCCATGATGAACACACGGCGCACGTACAGTTTGATCTTGTTCTTCTGCTTCCTGTTCTCGAACAGGTCGAAGGGGGCACGGCGGGGCACGAAGAGGAGGGCGCGGAACTCCAGCTGGCCCTCCACGCTGAAGTGCTTCACGGCCAGGTGATCCTCCCAGTCGTTGGTCAGGGACCTGTAGAACTCGCCGTACTCTTCCACTGAGATGTCGTCTGCGTTTCGCGTCCACAGGGGCTTGGTCTTGTTCAGCTCCTCGTCCTCCGTGTACTTCTCCTTGATCGTCTTGGTCTTCTTGGCTTTGGCGAGGAGGCTATCGGCAGTTTCGTCAGCACCGACGTCCTCTACCTCGGGCTTGTCGGTCTTGGCTTCCTCTTCTTCTTTCTTCTCTTTGCCTTCTTCATCATCATCTTCATCAGGAACGATCTGTTTAGACGGAAGGTGATCTTAGTGATGTGATGATTACAGTGCAAGAAAATAGGAAAACAAGAGAAAAGAAGTAGATGTGCTTCTTCAGGCTGGTTACTTTCCATAAATTCATGTCAATTCATGTCAAAATTCAGGTAACTTGTTTCTAGTTTCAGTGAGGACGTCGTCAGTGTACTTACCCTGTCTCGTTCCTTCTCAACCAGAAGCTTGATGGGATAACCGATGAACTGCGAGTGCTTCTTCACGACTTCCTTGATCCTCCTCTCCTCGAGGTACTCAGTCTGGTCCTCCTTAAGGTACAGTGTGATCTTTGTGCCGCGTGGAAGAATGTCGACTGTGGAGGGAAAGGAGAACGGGATTGTCAACTATGAACAACTTTTGAGAAATTGTGAAAAAAAATTGTGTTTCTTTTTTGTTTTATGTTTTGTTTTTTTGGCAGAGAGTTCTAGGTATCAACTAAGATCACGTAATTTCCGCAGCGACTTACCTTTCTCAGGACGGACGGTGAAGGAGCCTCCAGCTGCAGATTCCCAAGTGTACTGGTCGTCGTCGTTGTGTTTGGAGGTCACGACGACCTTGTCGGCGACCAGGTAGGCCGAGTAGAAGCCCACGCCGAACTGACCGATCATCGAGATGTCGGCGCCAGCCTGGAGGGCCTCCATGAAGGCCTTCGTGCCAGACTTGGCGATGGTGCCAAGGTTGTTCACCAGGTCAGCCTTCGTCATGCCGACGCCCGTGTCGATGATGGTGAAGGAACGGTTGTTCTTGTCTGACTCGATCCTGATGCTGAGGTCCTTGCAGTTCTCGATCTTGGAAGGATCGGTGAGCGACTCGTAGCGGATCTTGTCCAGGGCGTCCGAGGAGTTGGAGATCAGTTCTCGCAGGAAGATTTCCTTGTTGCTGTAGAACGTGTTGATGATCAGGGACATCAACTGGGCGATCTCGGCCTGGAAGGCGAAGGTCTCCACCTCCTCACCCATTGTTTCATCAGCCATCTGGAAGGAAGACGATTGAGGCGTTAGGTTTCATCCGTTAGCAGAAGCTCTTCCCGCCGTGATGGTGAACCCTAGACATCCTACAGACGCAAAATCTAATACTTAGATGTTTTTTTTAAAGATATTTTCCTTTATATTATAGTAAAAATTCTTCACGTATCGTATCATTAATCAAATCTCATTGCTAATCAGATGGTAATAAGTCGACTGAAAATCTTTCCTTCATATGTATTTTCTTTTAACCGCTGACTATATCATGAACTACTAAAACGCAATACAAATCGACGATCTTGATCAAATAAATGTTTCATATTCAAGTAATTTTTTAAAAATATATTCATAACCCATTTTCTCAATATCGAGTCCTCCTAAAAAAAAAAAAAAAATAAAAAAATAAAAAAATACCTAAACGCCCAAGAAATACAACCACGCCGAGTTATATGGAGGGGGGGGGGGGGGGGGGGGGATCTAGACCCTACCCAGACGCCGCACCGTACGTACGTAAGGGGTATCCACCACGCGGGGCACGCACACACACACCCCCTTGGCACGTCCCAAAATAGTTTGAGTGGAAGTCGCGTGGGTCCCATGCGGTCCCCGGGTGGATTACGTCTTGTAAGCTAACCGGCGGGAAGGAAAGTCGAAGTATTATATGTATATATATATATATCTATATCTATCTATCTATATATATATATATATATATATATATATGTATGTATATATATCTATATCTATATCTATATCTATCTATCTATATATATATATATATATATATATATATATATATATATATATCTATATCTATATCTATATCTATCTATCTATATATATATATATATATATATATATATATATATACTTCTTTTCTTTCTTTTTTTGAGGGGGTGATATAGAAGAATCGGCGGGAACGAAAGTCGAATTATTATTATAAATATATAAATATATATACTTTTTTTCTTTCTTTTTTGAGGGGGTGATATAGAAGAACTGGCGGGAAGGAAAGTCGAATTATCATCATGGCTTTTTTTCTTTCTTCTTCTTTTCTTTTTGGTGATATAGAAGAGAAAGAGGTGGGTATATGAAATCTAGATTAAGGGAACGTCGTTAGGGTATCGTTGGAAATAAGATTGCAGTTCTTCATGCATATCTCTTCTCTAGAATGTTCTTTTTACAGTTCTTAAGAAAGGATGCTCTATGAAGGCAACAAGATAATGAATATTTAGGGGAAAAGCCACTGAATTATAACAACCGGAGATATAGTGATTACTCGACTAAATTTCACATATTATAAACTCGACAACAACCGGATCGCATTCGAGAGTAACAAAACCACATTTAACAAGATCAAATACCTCTCCGTTCGAATCACACTTCCGCATCGCAGAATCTACACCGAATTCAGAAATCTCTTCACAAGAAGCAAGGCATTATAGGTATCTATTTACCGATAAAACAGAAGCACAGTTCATCACTGATCAATGTAGAATATACGGAAAAAAGGAGCACAACCCACCTTGTCTGTTGTATGAAGTTTTCACTAAGAGATAAGTAGCACTGTAAAGCTTTCGGAGCTCTTTGGCGTGTGTGTGGTTGATTCAGTTTCTTCAACCGGTTTGAGGGCATGTGGTGGTCCGGCGAGCCTTTATATGCGGCCCACCGGGGGGGTAGTGCCAAAAACAGTGCCATGGACATTTCGAGAAGGCTTTATTTCTTTATTATCGATGGGATGAGTAAGTTTGCTAATTTTGAG
>BOPN01002062.1:97500-120000 GCA_017312705.2 Penaeus japonicus | reverse complement strand
TGAGTAAATTCAGTGTGTTTTGTTCACAAAATCATTCAAGGATGCGGCTATAATAGAAATATAGAATACCACTACTACACTATTTTATTTACGCCTTAAAACTGCATGATAAAACGAGGGAAGAGGGAAGATAAACGAGGAGGGGGAGGAAGGGAGGGAAATATGGAGAGGGGGTAGGAAGAGGAGGAGGGTACGAACAAGGGGATGAACTATGTGGTTGGAGCTTGATTACGTCACAGGTATTATGTCACCAATTTATGTTCGTTTCTTTGGGAGAGACGTTTAACTTTCTCCTTTTTATAGGGAGAAGTGGCATTATTATGTACTGTTGATGATTCACAACACATTGGGATATTACGGGAGGGTGTGAAATACCCTGTGGCAAAGTTTCATAATGATATGAGAGTTTGTTGCAGTTATTTCAGAAAAAGCATATTTTAAAGCATAAAAAGCATTTTTTAAAAAGCATAAAAAGCATTTCTGTAAAAGCATAATGTCACAGCCCTACTAATTACTATGGCATTCATTATCTTTGTTGATTAATATCCATAGTACTGAATATTTATATACAAGTCAGACTTATTGCAAGCTTATTGCAATATAAGCAGCACAAAATTTTATCGCTGTACCGTGTGTGCACGGTCTACAATGCCTACCGTGTGAAATGCTGAACCTAAAATCACAAGGAATATCAATGTAAAAATGAAGTCTCTAATTTTATCATTCATATGACAACTTGACGTAGCTCTAACCATGCTGAAGATCAGTGCGATCGGTAATTTAAATAGATCAAAGACGCGTTATGTTTTGAAGTACTGAAAGAAACCACTACTCCTTAAAGAAATATTACATGCCCAGCATAGGGATTCACCAACGAGGGGCGGCCATTAGTATTTATCAGGATCTACCATTCAAAGACAATCAAGGATAAATTTGAGATTTCAGATCATGGTTAAATTACGTTGGTTATGTATAAAAGCTTTCCATACGCATGGTTTACGTCGGGTGTAGTTTTTCAGTGCACCTTTTTTATCTTAGTTAACCATTTGATATGCAATAAATATGAAGTGAAATGTAAGTAAATTTAATTTGATCATGTTCTGGCAGTGATTAGTAGTCTGCCCTTAACATATTGCACAGTATCACAGTAAGTCAACTATACGGTGTTTGCAATTGACCAAATTATAACAGTTTGACCAGCGAATAATTACCAAGTTGATAATCTTCCTAGTAATTTAAAAACTGCAAATCATATACACGGTCTTAATAGGCATGGAAAAAAGTATACAACCATATTGTGATATTTAGTTTTATTGTAACAAACTTGTTACAAATTATTTACATAAACGAAAGAATAAATCCTTATAACAGAATATATCTTTGTCTATAACTAAAACTAAATTGAATTTTATCTTGTGGAATGTTGGGCGATTGCGGAATGATGAATCTCGAGAGACCAAAGTCCTCCTCCAGAGACAGGAAGAATTCGGCCCTTATGAATGAGAATGATCAGCTTTGGTATAGAATGGGTGAAGATTAGATTACAGCGAAGGGTTTAATCGACTTCCTCCATGCGAGAGGCGTCTTCGTCGTCGCCTTCGAGTGGGGGCATTTCTTCTAAGGTCTCGGCTTCCTCCATTGGGGCGTCTTCCTCGTCGATACCCAGGCCCAGCTTGATCATTCTGCAATTACAAAATTAACATGATTAGGTTTTCAAATTAAAAATGAAAAGCCAACCTGTGAAGTTTTTCGATATCAGATTAAGAAACCGAATCACTGAAATTCATATAATAAGCGGAGTTTGTTCATCATAAAAACTAATAACAAGGGCGGTATGGGAGTGAACCTACCTGTAGATGCGGCTGGCGTGGACACCTGGGTCTTCGAGGCTGAAGCCGGACGACAGGAGGGAGCTCTCGAACAGGAGCATCACCAGGTCCTTCACAGACTTGTCGTTCTTGTCGGCGTCGGCCTTCTGCTTCAGCGTCTCGATGATGCTGTGGTCTGGGTTGATCTCCAGGTGCTTCTTGGCGGCCATGTAGCCCATGGTGGACGTGTCTCGCAGGGCCTGAGCCTTCATGATGCGTTCCATGTTGGCGGTCCACCCGTACTGGGAGGTCACGATGCAGCACGGAGACGTCACCAGGCGGTTGCTCACCACCACCTTCTCCACGCGCTTGTCAAGGATGTCCTTCATTACCTGCAGAAAGAAACGAACCAACATCAGCAAAAAGAATCATGTAAATATAAGGTCAATCAAAATAATTCTCTCATTTACAAGAGGTCTTAAAAATCAAAAGAAAATCTTACCTTGCAAAGGTTTTCGAACTTGGTCTTCTGTTCCTCGTACTTCTTTTTCTCCTCCTCGTCCTCGGGGAGTTCGAGGCCCTCCTTGGTCACAGACACGAGCTGCTTGCCGTCGTACTCCTTCAGCTGCTGCACGCAGTATTCATCGATGGGTTCAGTCATGTAGATGACCTCGAACCCGCGTTTCTTTACCCTCTCCACGAAGGCAGAGTTCTGTACTTGTTCACGGGTCTCGCCAGTGATGAAGTAGATGTGCTTCTGGTTCTCCTTCATGCGTGAAACGTACTCCTTGAGAGAAGACATATCGTCACCAGAGGCAGAGGTGTGGTATCTGAGGAATTCGGCGAGCTTCTTCCTGTTGGTGGAGTCCTCGTGGATTCCTAATTTGAGATTCTTGGAGAAGTTCTCGTAGAACTTCTTGTAGCTCTCCTTGTCCTCTACGATTTCCTCGAACAGTTCAAGGGTCTTCTTCACCAGGTTCTTCCTGATCACCTTCAGGATCTTGTTCTGCTGCAGCATCTCACGAGAGATGTTCAGGGGAAGATCTTCAGAGTCAACCACACCGTTGATGAAGTTCAGGTACTCGGGGATCAGTTCCTCGCAGTTCTCCATGATGAACACGCGTCGCACGTAAAGCTTGATCTTGTTCTTCTGTTTCCTGTTCTCGAACAGGTCGAAGGGGGCGCGGCGGGGCAGGAACAGGAGGGCGCGGAACTCCAGCTGGCCCTCCACGCTGAAGTGTTTCACGGCCAGGTGGTCCTCCCAGTCGTTGGTCAGCGACTTGTAGAACTCGCCGTACTCCTCCTTCGAGATGTCGTCCGGGTTGCGAGTCCACAGGGGCTTGGTCTTGTTCAGCTCCTCGTCCTCCGTGTACTTCTCCTTCACCGTCTTCTTTTTCTTCTTGTCGTCGCCCTTCTCCTTGTCGGCGTCCTCGTCCTCGCCTACGTCCTCGACCTTTGGCTTATCGTCCTCCTCCTCTCCCTCTTTATCTGCAGCTTCCTCTTCCTCGTCATCAGAAACTTCCTGTAAAACAGCATTGATGGAAATCATGTCAAGCTGGCTGTGCCTAACCCGTTTTAATAAGAACGGGTTGATGACGAGTAACCCAGAAAGTTAAACAAGTGCATAATCTATGATTCTTATGCAAGACTAGTTTGTCTCATCTGTCGTTCGTTGAAACTGATACTGTTGTATTGTGGACTTGCCATGGATCACTATAATATGCACGTGCTATTTGTGTATGTAATAGACTGGATTTGCGGTACATATTATATATTTTCTCAATTATTAGAATGCAGGGTGGTGTGTCGCATTTCGAATATGATAAATGGCCATGAAACACGTGGATTTATCTTATATTTACCTTGTCCCTTTCCTTCTCGACGAGGAGCTTGATGGGATAGCCGATGAACTGTGAGTGCTTCTTCACGATCTCCTTCACGCGGCGTTCCTCAAGGTATTCTGTTTGGTCCTCCTTCAGGTGGAGGGTGATCTTGGTGCCTCGCCCAATGGGTTCGCCTAAAACAATGGACATTTTCCATCAGTTTCCACTTGGCAGAAGGGATTTCGATCTCGCGTCTTCCACAAAGTAGCACATTTAGCAAACAATTACAAAATGAACAAGAGAAATGAGCAGAAACTCACCAGTGTCGTGGCGGACTGTGAACGAGCCTCCGGCAGACGACTCCCAGATGTACTGTTCGTCATCGTTGTTCTTTGACACAACAGTCACCTTGTCGGCGACCAGGTAGGCCGAGTAGAAGCCCACACCGAACTGACCGATCATCGAGATGTCGGCGCCAGCCTGGAGGGCCTCCATGAAGGCCTTCGTGCCAGACTTGGCGATGGTGCCAAGGTTGTTCACCAGGTCAGCCTTCGTCATGCCGATGCCGCTGCAATTGCAACCTTGCGTTAGTTCATCTCATCGCCTCTATTTGACCTCATTTCATGTATCACCTCAAATGCACGCTTCGAGGCCACGTAAGAAGTGGCTCGCATGGATGCCCGTGCCCCCCTATGCCCCGCCCATCCAACCACGACCCCCCCCCCCCCTGCCTACCTGTCGATGATGGTGAGTGTGCGGTCGTCCTTGTTGGGCACCAGCTTGATGAACAGGTCCTTCCCGCAGTCCAGCTTGGACGGGTCCGTCAGGGACTCGTAGCGGATCTTGTCCAGGGCGTCCGAGGAGTTGGAGATCAGTTCTCGCAGGAAGATTTCCTTGTTGCTGTAGAACGTGTTGATGATCAGGGACATCAACTGAGCGATCTCGGCCTGGAAGGCGAAGGTCTCCACCTCCTCCGTCATGGTTTCCTCGACCATCTGCAATGGGCGGGCCTTCGTTAGCAAACGCATTAAGACAGACAGACACACATGTATATATATATATATATATATATATATATATATATATATATATATATATATATATATATGTATATGTGTTGTTGTGTTGTTGTGTGTTGTGTTGTGTTGTGTTGTGTTGTGTTGTGTTGTGTTGTGTTGTGTTGTGTTGTGTGTGTGTGTGTGTGTGTGTGTGTGTGTGTGTGTGTGTGTGTGTGTGTGTGTGTGTGTGTGTGTGTGTGTGTATGTATGTATATATATACATATATATCTGTCTATATCTATATCTATCTATCTATCTATATACACATACATACACACACTCGGATCGAGGGCTGCCAAGCACAGTCGCATTTATCATTAAGTAGAATATTCACTAAAGTTATCTGATCATTCCCTACATCTCGTGATAAATCATAAGACAAATTCAACCACGATTTTTAAAATTATCGTTTGTGACATTTCATTCTTAGCAGGCGTATCCCTTATCTACCTATTCAATAAGTTCTTTGAAATTATTTAATCCTAATGTGAGTTTACGGACTGAATTATGATAAATATTATCATGACAAGTTCCTTTTAGAAGCTTAACGCCGGCTTGGAGACAAATGACGGGCGTACGACTAAAGACAATTGAACAAAAATCTACTCTATCTTACAAATACCTTTATCTAAAGGACACTTGCTGAATCCACAACTCTTCGCAAATATATTTTTTTAATCTAGAGTATACTTCCTTTTCTTAATTCGTAAGAAAATCCAAGATTCAGACACGAAGGATAAAACTTTCGAGGGAGGACAGTGGCAACCTGAAATCTGAAACCCGGCGCTAGCGAGTCGAATATAACACGTTTCAGGCTAAATCCGAGTTTAATATAATGTAATAAGCCTTCATATCAGTATCATGAGAGCATTCATGGTAGCACTCACCATCACTGGAGTAAAAAATCACCCTAGAGCTACAAAATAGGACTAAAAGGCTTCTATATGGCGTGGATCAATACCATACACAGGGAGTTTCGTAGGCAAAAGGCTTGATAGCAAATGCCATGCATCATTTGCAATAACCAGTCCTCCTCCTCATGAACTTAGTCACGGTGTAGCATGTTCTAGAACCGACAGCCAGAGAGCATGTGCGGGTTAGACATCCGCTTAACCTAACACGGCGCATACAGCAATTTCGATTTTCTTTCTATTTTCTTTACAGAGGGATTTCACACTGTAGAGAGGAACAAAGCTTATTGTTTTGTTGTTATATATTTGATGATTATTGATGAAAAGATTGTAATTATGTATCCGATATTAATGGGTCCTTTCTAAAGATTCTACATGAAACCCGTCATGTTAAGGGCATTTTAGAGACTCAACAGACACATATTTCGCAACATTGCACAAGTGCAACCTCCTCTTACAAAACACACATACCCCACAACACACGTCACTTCCTTCCGTAGAAATTTCCAGTAACGGATACCACAAAAAAAAATATATATATATATATAGATAAAAAGCACTGGTCACGCACTCACTCACTCTCACTCTCTCTCTCGCAAACATTGATTCGTACCTTAAAATCTACGCTTAAATAAACAAATAAAAACAAGGTGTGGCGAACTGACCTTTCCTGAGGTATGTGTGTGTGGTTGAGTACGAACTGTAGAGCAAGAAATGCCTTGCAGAACCTTGCTGTTGCTGCTTCTTGGGCAACGCGGGATGGGGGACTGAAGGCGAGTGAGGGAGCGACTGCTTTAATAAGGAGGTCCACGCACCCTCCTCCTCCTCCCCCTCCGTCCCCCTACCCCCCGGCAGAAGTGGCAGGGAGTCGTACCTTCTTCCTACCTCTTATTTCGAGTGGATATATAAGAATAATCGAGGTTTTTATTCACTGTTTATCCAGGACAATGCCGTTAGACATTTTATCTAAGTCCCCCCCTAACGTATTTTCACCCACGACCCCGACAAACCACAAACAACAAACATTTCCCACCCAAACGGATAGGAGGACCAGGCTTAGTAACAACAACGATTTAAAGCTGAAATACCCGTCGCCCGCGAAGTGTATCCCCATTCGCTACTACAATCCCACGAAAAACCCCCCACTAAACTCAAAACCAAACCAAAAAACAAACCCCATTCTCCAGCATTCAAAAACCAGAGGAAAAGGCAAAAGGAATTATCTAGAAAGGCAGCGGCGGCGAGGGAAGGGGTGCATGCAACACTCTCGAACTCTCCCACTCTCACTCACTCACTCGCTCGCTGGAGTTCTCGAGTGTTCGTCAGCCAGCGATTGAATGGAACTCCCTAGAAACACCGAAGGTTCTAGGTTCTAGGCACGCACTGGGGGTCTAGCTTGGCGAACTTACTTACGTATTGAAAAAATACTATTGAAATAAATATTGAAATGAAAATATTGAAAATGGATATTGAAATAAAGGGAGAGAAAGAGCTTGTTTGGGAAACGTTCAATGATGCTGGATTTAGGTGTAGGAGTTTGAAATGTTTATTTTCTGAAGGGTAGGAGTTGGAAATATTTATTTCGTGGTGGTGTTTAGTAGCATTGTGGTGGTTTTGTTTTACTTGTTTATCCTTTGTTTGTGATGTCAGCTGTTTATTCTAACGTCTAAATTGATTTAGGTAAAATTAATACATATTCATAGATTTCTTGTTTATGTTTACCGATACTGAAGTATTGTTTTACGCATAAAATGTAATTAAAATTATTAGAATACACGTGTTGGCTTCCATTTAAATGTTGATTGGTAGAATAATAATGCAACGAAGAAAGGAGGATGCAAAAACAAAGAAAGAAAGAGGAAAGCGAGAGATTGATAGATAGAGAGAGAGAGAGAGAGAGAGAGAGACAGAGAGAGACAAACGGAGAGAGAGAGAGAGAGACTTTTTTTGACGAGTTTATTGAGACAAGTGATTACGTACATCTCAAAAGGATGAGGTAAGATAGGTTATCCTCACCCCAATCTTAGTCCCTCTTTGGGCTCACATATATTTTACAAAACCTTACAGCTATGTCAACATGTTGAAATATATACAGAGCAAAAGACGGGTCAATCACAAGCATACACAATTAAATGTTTACATATCAGGAGAACGATATAACAGTATGGATTATAAGGAGAGAGACAGGTAGAGACAGAGAGAGAGAGAGAGAGAGAGCAGAAGAGAGAGAGAGAGAGACAAATAGACAGACAGAGAGCGAGAGAGAGAGAAAGAGAGAGACAAGCGGAGAGAGAGAGAGAGAGAGAGAGAGAGAGAGAGAGAGAAAGAGAGGCAGACATACAGACAGACAACACAATGCATTCCCAGTACCCATTCATAAAGGACAAAGTACCTTACCCTTGTCCAACCCTGCACCGTTTTTTTTGTTTTTTTTCTGCAACCTGATATGGGATCAACCATTCAGAATCTGAGCCTTTAGTCAAAACAACAACAACAACAACCATACCTCAATAAACATGTTTCAATTGTCCTTTCGAAGCAGTGTTGGGGGCATGGGCATAACAGGTGGTTGTTTTGGGTTTCCAAGTGCCAAGACACTGGCACTGGTGACAACTGGTGCCAACGTTTGTGCGCTGTGGTTTTACGAAACGTTTCTTTCATTCAGTGTCTCGAATTTCATGTTATTTTTTCGTTTTTTTTTTTTTTTTTTTTAATTAAGTGTGGTCTGTATTTTTTGAATGTTGATGGTGTTATATGGAAGAAATATTATACTATCGATATTTCGTAAGAAATTATTTTTATTTCTTTTTCTTATTAGTGTGTGAGAAATTTGTTGTTTATTGAAACGGAGGAATATGCTGATTAAGATGATAAAAGGTAGATTGAACAATGAAAAAAGTTATTCATAAACAAAAATAAAAATAAAAACGAGGTAACTTGCAAAATAAGAAATGAGAAATAACCCAGACTAAATATGATACATAAGAAATAACATACCAACTAAAACATAACAAAAAAAAAATAATAATAATAATAATAAAATGAATACCCAATACTCGCTTCCATATGATAATAAAATGACCCTTAAAATGCCTAACTGCCCACCCTTGGCTTGGGCATTTAAACACGTGGTCCGCGAACAGCTGCGCTCACGTGGCCCGGCGGTGTCCCCTCGCCGGCGTCGGGAAAATGCGAGAAATTACGAGACTACATAAATACTTTTTCGATATGCGTAATAAAGGGGGTTTTATTCGCGTTTTTTTTTGTTGTTGTTGTTAGTTTGTGTCTTTGGGTGTACTGGTTTTGTGAATGATGGTTTACCTGGGGAATTTACGAATGGATTTATAATAAAATGTTTGTAGATATACATATAATGGTTAAGAGTGAATTGGGCTAGCAGACACGTGTGTATAGATGCTTATATACATATTCTAGTATGTATCATATACATGTGAGTGTGTGCTGGTCTATAATATATGTATATATATATATATATATATATATATATATATATATATATATATATATATATATATATATATATATATATATATATATATATATATATATATATATATATATATATATATATATATATATATATATATATATATATATATACATATGTTTGTGTATGTCTGTGCATATGAATAAATATGTATATATTTACATATACATACATACATATACATACATACATATATATATATATATATATATATATATATATATATAATATATATATATATATATATATATATATATATATATATATATATATATATATATATATATATATATATATATATATATACATATATATATGCACACAAATATGAATAGATATATACATATATATATATATATATATATATATATATATACATATATATATATAAATATATATATATATTATGTATATATATATATATATATATATATATATATATATATATATATATATATATATATATATAATATATATATATATATATATATATATATACATATATATATATATATATATATATATATATATATATATATATATATATATATATACTGTATATATATATGTATATATATACATACATATATATGAATATATATATATATATATATATATATGTATATAGATATACATAGATATATTTATACGTACATATCTATATATGTGTGTATGTGTGTAGGCGTGTGTGTATTTATATGATTATAGATACATTTGTATAGATACCTATACCTATATACACACAAACATATATTTATGTTCTTATGCATACATATATGTATGTGTATGTCTCTGTATATATATATATATATATATATATATATATATATATATATATATATATATATATATATATATATATATACATATATATATGTATATATATATATAATTATGTATATAGTCATTTATAAGCATAAATATGATATACATTAATATATATATATATATATATATATATATATACATATATATATATATACATATATATATATATACATATATATATATATATATATATATATATATATATATATATATATATATATATATATATATATATAAGCATATATATGATATACATTAATATATAGCTATATACATGTATATATATATATATATATATATATATATATATATATATATATATATATATATATATATATATATATATATGCGTGTGTGTGTGTGTTTGTGTGTACATCTACTTATCAACAACATATGAATATATAGAGATAATCAAACTCGAGTTTGTTACTTCTCTTAGTCATATAACTAGCATCCATACAAAATACATGTGAGTATACATATGTATCAATATATACACATAGATGTATCAACAATATATATATATATATATATATATATATATATATATATATATATATATATGCATGTATACATATATATACATATACATATATATACATATATACACATACATACACACATATATACATACTGAGTATTATTTACAGAATATTCCCTTTTCCACAGCGGCCAGCGAGGAGCCTCCGTGATCAACAATATCAAAGCGTCACTTGAAATTCAACGGTACAACTGCATGTCATCCTCACCCCCAACCAAGCCACAAGGATGGACTACCAAGGTTGCTAACATCCTCCTGCTCTATGTATCTTGCTCTTATTCTTCTTTCGGTATACTTTTTCCCCCTTTTTCTTGCCTGTTTGTCAAGTATATGTAACGGCCTTACTCGCTTGCTAAGTGCTTGCTCGTTTTGCCTCTAAATGCGGCGATTTCTGGGTTCTAACTACAGTAATTAGTTTCATATCAATATATATGTTGAGAATGCATCCTCCTCTTATAATATTCTCTCCCAATCTTTCGAAATATCCGCGAATTTAGCCATGTGGTTTTGGTATCTCAATCATGGCAGCCACGTTGTACGGGGCGTTTCCCACAATGGTGACCATGTGCCCGCCGAGTGCCTGGTTTTGGCACCTTCTACTGACAGCAGGTGGTTGTTGGTAGTACTATGAGCGTGGCAGGTGGTTGAATGTGATTCTTGGCGCCGAATAAATGAAAGAGAGGCAAGGATTTTCGTGGGCTAAACGTTTAACAAAGAAGGGACGACTTGCTTGGAAGACAAAGCAAATTTGCGTTAAAATTGCGTTATCTCGTGTTATTTTGTTAGTATTATTTAAATATAGTTGTTCTTAAGTAGTTACAACTAATTACAAAGTCATAACAACTATATTTTCACGATTAACCGCAGTTTTTAATTAATCTTACATCGTTCTAATTAGCCCTCAATTTCTACCACATACGATGACTTAAATTTCTCCAAACCATAATGCCTAAAACGGGAGATAACGTGTGCATCATCCCGCAAAGAGAAAAGGACACGGTATTAAACAGGAGCGCCAGAATATTCAACATTTCCAAACATTTCTCAATGGGATCCACGCGTTCCCGGCCCAGCAGTCGACAGCGAGAACCACGTGTAATCAATAGTTTCCCGCCAAACGTTTCTAGAATGTTCTCGAACATTCGGTCGCGTAACGCTGATATTCTTCACCTTCCGGTAACTAGCACGGAGCGAATTTCGTAAAGATATAAAAAAATAGAGGAAGACGAAGATTCGAATATTCCTAAATCGAGAGAGAAAATTGAACTACGCTTTCTAATAACACAATAAAGGATCCTAGAGGTTAAATAGAGAAATAAAGCCCCAAACCGCGGAGGAATACACGCGAGTTGGAGGAAGAGGCGGGGCTTACGAGTCTCTCAAGGGTATAAATACACGCGACTCTTATGGTCGTAGAGTGACAAGTTCAAACGTTGCGGGCGAGCGAGCGCAACGCATTCCAGAGAAACCACCCATTAATAGACCTACCGTCGACTTATACACACATTCCACAAAAGTAAGTACGCGATCTGTGTGAATCCTTGTGTAATTAGTGATTCACTCGGAGTTGCCGGGCATTGCGTAGAATTTGTGAATGAATTGATAGTAGATTCGTAGTATTTTGGAGCGAGTTTGGTGTCGCGATTCGAACAAGTGGTTGACGAGTTTAGAGGGAAATTGTGAATAATTTGTTGTGAATTGCAGGTTAAAAGGTCGTATATTGTATAGAAATTAGTATGAGTACATATAACATTATCTTCAATTTATAAATCTTTTATAAATGTTAGGAAATACATGCCGGTTCGTTATCTTTCTTGCGTATACTCAATATTTGATAGATTACGTTAATTAAGCAAATAGTTAATATTAAATATTAACCTTATAAATGTTAAAATCACAATTCGTTAAGTCATCCCTCCCTTCCAAACTTATTCTCCAAACTTAACGTTCGCTACAAACCTTAATCAAATTATATACTTTTTATTCTACGCCTCTCAATGTATAAACTCGATCCTTCATCCACATGAATCATGCTAGAATCTTCCACAAGAATCTTGCTAGAATCTTCCTCCTTTTTTTCTTTCCTCCGAGACAAAGCGAGCGCGGATGTGGCGCTGTGGTCGCCAGGCGTGGCTTTTGCCGGCGTCGCGGCCCGGGTGCTTGGGGGGGGGGGGGGGGGGGGGGGGGGTGAAGGGGGTGTTGCAGGATGGTTGGTTGTTTCTTGAGAGGAATTTGCTTAGGATTTTTGTTTTTTGATTAAAGTAGTTGATTTATTTGTGTGGGATTGTTAGTTTGTTTAGGTTGACTTGTATTATTGATTTGAGTTTAGTTGTGTATTGGGAATCGGTTCTTGATATCGAGGCGGTGGATGAGGGAGGGGGGGGGGGAAGGTGAGGGGTAGTAGAATGGGAGGAGAGTAGCATGACTGCATTTTTTTTTTTTTTTTTTTTTCCCCGAGAATGGAAAATGAATTTTGTTTAAATCTTGAATGATCTTCGCAGCATGTGATGCTCTCTCCTTCCTGTAGATGTACGTGTAGAACTTAGTCAACATGATGAGATAATTTGCGCCTGATACGTGGTCAGGTTGACTCACGCCTAGAGTCTGTACGCCGCCACTGTAATTGTACGACAAATATTCCTGAGGGAGAATATTACACGGAATCAACTCTGCAGATCTTTTGAGACGTGATACTAATTTTGACGTTTTTCTCGCAGATGGTCGAGGAAACCATGACGGAGGAGGTGGAGACCTTCGCCTTCCAGGCCGAGATCGCTCAGTTGATGTCCCTGATCATCAACACGTTCTACAGCAACAAGGAAATCTTCCTGCGAGAACTGATCTCCAACTCCTCGGACGCCCTGGACAAGATCCGCTACGAGTCCCTGACGGACCCGTCCAAGCTGGACCTCGGAAAGGACCTGTTCATCAAGCTGGTGCCCAACAAGGACGACCGCACACTCACCATCATCGACAGGTAGGCAGGGGGGGGTCGTGGTTGGATGGGCGGGGCATAGTGGGCACGGGCGGGTACGCGAGCCACTTCTTACGTGGCCTCGAAGCGTGCATTTGAGGTGATACATGAAATAGGGTCAAATAGAGGCGATGAGATGAACTAACGCAAGGTTGCAATTGCAGCGGCATCGGCATGACGAAGGCTGACCTGGTGAACAACCTTGGCACCATCGCCAAGTCTGGCACGAAGGCCTTCATGGAGGCCCTCCAGGCTGGCGCCGACATCTCGATGATCGGTCAGTTCGGCGTGGGCTTCTACTCGGCCTACCTGGTCGCCGACAAGGTGACTGTTGTGTCGAAGAACAACGATGACGAACAGTACATCTGGGAGTCGTCTGCCGGAGGCTCGTTCACAGTCCGCCACGACACTGGTGAGTTTCTGCTCATTTCTCTTGTTCATTTTGAAATTGTTTGTTAATTGTGCTACTTTGTGGAATACGCGAGATCGCAATCCCTTCTGCCAAGTGGAAACTGATGGAAATGTCAATTGTTTCAGGCGAACCCATTGGGCGAGGCACCAAGATCACCCTCCACCTGAAGGAGGACCAAACAGAATACCTTGAGGAACGCCGCGTGAAGGAGATCGTGAAGAAGCACTCACAGTTCATCGGCTATCCCATCAAGCTCCTCGTTGAGAAGGAAAGGGACAAGGTAAATATAAGATAAATCCACGTGTTTCATGGCCATTTATCATATTCGAAATGCGACACACCACCCTGCATTCTAATAATTGAGAAAATATATAATATGTACCGCAAATCCAGTCTATTACATACACAAATAGCACGTGCATATTATAGTGATCCATGGCAAGTCCACAATACAACAGTATCAGTTTCAACGAACGACAGATGAGACAAACTAGTCTTGCATAAGAATCATAGATTATGCACTTGTTTAACTTTCTGGGTTACTCGTCATCAACCCGTTCTTATTAAAACGGGTTAGGCACAGCCAGCTTGACATGATTTCCATCAATGCTGTTTTACAGGAAGTTTCTGATGACGAGGAAGAGGAAGCTGCAGATAAAGAGGGAGAGGAGGAGGACGATAAGCCAAAGGTCGAGGACGTAGGCGAGGACGAGGACGCCGACAAGGAGAAGGGCGACGACAAGAAGAAAAAGAAGACGGTGAAGGAGAAGTACACGGAGGACGAGGAGCTGAACAAGACCAAGCCCCTGTGGACTCGCAACCCGGACGACATCTCGAAGGAGGAGTACGGCGAGTTCTACAAGTCGCTGACCAACGACTGGGAGGACCACCTGGCCGTGAAACACTTCAGCGTGGAGGGCCAGCTGGAGTTCCGCGCCCTCCTGTTCCTGCCCCGCCGCGCCCCCTTCGATCTGTTCGAGAACAGGAAGCAGAAGAACAAGATCAAGCTTTACGTGCGACGCGTGTTCATCATGGAGAACTGCGAGGAACTGATCCCCGAGTACCTGAACTTCATCAACGGTGTGGTTGACTCTGAAGATCTTCCCCTGAACATCTCTCGTGAGATGCTGCAGCAGAACAAGATCCTGAAGGTGATCAGGAAGAACCTGGTGAAGAAGACCCTTGAACTGTTCGAGGAAATCGTAGAGGACAAGGAGAGCTACAAGAAGTTCTACGAGAACTTTTCCAAGAATCTCAAATTAGGAATCCACGAGGACTCCACCAACAGGAAGAAGCTCGCCGAATTCCTCAGATACCACACCTCTGCCTCTGGCGACGAGATGTCATCCCTAAAAGAATACATCTCCCGCATGAAGGAGAACCAAAAAGTCATCTATTACATTACCGGAGAGACCCGTGAACAAGTACAGAACTCAGCCTTCGTGGAGAGGGTAAAGAAACGCGGGTTCGAGGTCATTTACATGACTGAACCCATCGATGAATACTGCGTGCAGCAGCTGAAGGAGTACGACGGCAAGCAGCTCGTGTCTGTGACCAAGGAGGGCCTCGAACTCCCCGAGGACGAGGAGGAGAAAAAGAAGTACGAGGAACAGAAGACCAAGTTCGAAAACCTTTGCAAGGTAAGATTCTTTTGATTTTAAGACCTCTTGTAAATGAGAGAATTATTTTGATTGACATTATATTTACATGATTCTTGATGCTGATGTTGGTTCCTTTCTTTCTGCAGGTAATGAAGGACATCCTCGACAAGCGCGTGGAGAAGGTGGTGGTGAGCAACCGCCTGGTGACGTCTCCGTGCTGCATCGTGACCTCCCAGTACGGGTGGACCGCCAACATGGAACGCATCATGAAGGCTCAGGCCCTGCGAGACACGTCCACCATGGGCTACATGGCCGCCAAGAAGCACCTGGAGATCAACCCAGACCACAGCATCATCGAGACGCTGAAGCAGAAGGCTGACGCCGACAAGAACGACAAGTCTGTGAAGGACCTGGTGATGCTCCTGTTCGAGAGCTCCCTCCTGTCGTCCGGCTTCAGCCTCGAAGACCCAGGTGTCCACGCCAGCCGCATCTACAGGTAGGTTCACTCCCATACCGCCCTTGTTATTAGTTGTTTATGATGATCAAACTCCGCTTATTATATGAATTTCAGTGATTCGGTTTCTTAATCTGATATCGAAAGAACTTCATAGGTTAAATTTCCATTTTCATTCACTTGAAAAACTAATTTTAAAATTGCAGAATGATCAAGCTGGGCCTGGGCATCGACGAGGAAGACGCCCCCCTGGACGAGGCCTCAGAGATGAATGAAGAAGAGATGCCAGCGCTCGAGGGCGATGAAGAGGACACGTCTCGAATGGAAGAGGTTGATTAAGACGTTCCTTGCAGCTTAAGTGACCGAAGACTGGAAAGCATTCGAAAAGCTTTGGTTGTTATGATGATCTTCGAATTCCCTTGTGTTGTATATGTCTCAAGATTTTGTGTATATTTGTGCCAACTATAGCATAAGGGTTATTAGCACTTATGTATATAGGTAGCTCTATGTTTTGCACAAGGCTTGTACATTTTTATACATTTTGCAATGTAAATTCACTGATTTCATCCTATAGGATTATACTTATTTTTTACTTTGTGATATAGGTTAAGAATGTCATTGTAAATTGGAATTTTGAATCCATTTATTTTCCATTTTCATTCACATTCTCATTACTTGTATGAATTATTACAGGGGAAGAGTTATACACTAATGCTATTTTACTGTTCTCAAGTCATTCCATACAGTAATTTTGCGTGCCATCCTTGCGCAGGGGCCATGCTAATCTTCTCTGTATCGTTCCAATTTTTAGTATATGTACTGCCGAAGCAAGTACATATAATAAAAATGTGGGACGCTTCACTGGTTGTCATGAAGTGAGGAAGGTATCTGAATACTCAATCGATTCATTTCATTGTTCAATATTCATTTTTTTAAATAATAAAATTCATAATGTTATTTATAATCATGGAAGCAATCGAAGCATAAGCTCTAGTAATGATGTAATATACCTCGGAGTTTTTTTTTTTTTTTTTTCTTTTAGTTAAAAGTTAAGTTTGATAACGCTAGGGCATTCGTCACGGTAGGATAAAAGATACAATTTTGTATCAATATGTCTCCTGTAATTCAGAACAATGGATACATTTCTGTTGAAAACTCTAGTCAGAGAGAGATTTGTGAATGCAGTATTAGTCTTTTGACACTGAAAGATTAATTAAGTAAAGGCTGACATTTGTAAGCTGACACTAGAATTATGTACAATATGGCTGACGTTCTACCTAAAGTGTGTATCTCGTCAGTGTATGTGTACAAATAACTGTGCTTATTAGTAATCTCTTAAAGATTTCTTTATTTTTTTGAGAGGTTATTAATATGGGATCACATGTTTCAGATAAAATGTCTTTTTCTGTGATTTTGGACTTTATTGAATAAAGACATTAAACTACTGATGTTGTTTTAATTGTTATTGAAGAATTGTTTATACATATTATGGTATTTTTTGTTGTATGGATATTTGATATAATATAATATGATATATATAATATAAAATAATATAATGTATGGATATTATGTATAGAATTAATTGTCATTAGCTTTTATAGAAGTTATGAAATCGGTTAATGAAGATCAAATATACTATATTTTCAATATTTTATGAATTTCATGTAAAGGTATTGATATAGTTAAAGGATTATACAATAACATACTCACAGAGAGATGTGACATAATTCAGATATTTTGTTAGTAAGGTGATATTTTTCCTAAATCGAAGCGTGTGAAAATATATAACTTCTAGGCAATTCCTGTACTTAAAAACAAGAACAAAGAAAATATAACGTTATGCACAACTTTGATGCAACTTTGTTTATTTCATCAAAAAAATTATGCCTTTAACAGCAGTTGCACTTAACGATTAAATTACGTAACTGCTGACATCTGACAGAGTTAGCTAACACGAACAACAGAGCCAAACAAATATGTAGATATTGTAGTTGCCTAGCAAGAAGATAGGGAAGATGTGGAAGGAGGTAGAGAGAGAGAGAGAGAGAGAGAGAGAGAGAGAGAGAGAGAGAGAGAGAGAGAGAGAGAGAGAGAGAGAGAGAGAGAGAGAGAGAGAGAGAGAGAGAGAGAGAGAGAGGGGGGGGGGATTGATTTGATTTCAAAAAAGTTTATGTATACTATATAAATTGTATACAATTGAATTGACGAGAGAATGAGCCAGTGAGAGAGAGAGCCAGAGAGAGATAGAGAGACAGAGACAAAGACAGAGAGAGAGGGGGAGAGGGAGAGGGAGAGAGAGTGAGAGAGAGAGAGGGGGGGGGGAGGGAGAGAGAGAGAGAGAGAGAGACAGAGAGAGAGAGAGAGAGAGAGAGAGAGAGAGAGAGAGAGAGAGAGAGAGAGAGAGAGAGAGAGAGAGAGAGAGAGAGAGAGAGAGAGAGAGAGAGAGAGAGAGAGAGAGAGAGAGAGAGAGAGAGAGAGAGAGAGAGTGATCATAGAAAACTTTATTCGTAATCCTATATTTAACGGAAACTATTCTAAACTTCACTATTTAATTATCTATTTCTCCACTGTTTATTTTCAGCGTTTCCTTCTTCTTTCAAACTTAGATTCAATAGCATCACTAGTTTAAGAATACCATAAGCCAAATATCCAGTCAATTCTTTCTTCAAACATAACCAGAGAAAAGTCCCAGTCAGTTTTTTACAGTATGGAATTCTGATTACCAAAGATATAGAGACTTGTATATATCTATGAAACATATATATAAATACATACATGATTGTACATATACATATGCGTATTTTTATATATATACATATAGATAGATAGATATATAGACAAAGATATAGATAGAGATATAGATATAAATACAAATAACTTTCCATTTAGTTTAGTCTCCCCTACAAATAACGTTAACGTTTTCTCTCACCATTACTAATGTACATTTTCTATGTTAGATTTTTTTCCCAAATGTTTAAGTTTTTTCAAAAATATACGTTCAATTTGAAACGTAGCGTGACGTCACCTCCACCATTAATATTTTCTCATCAATCTCAGAGAAATGTAATTAATGGTGAATATTAAGCCAGTACCGTTATTATTCTTGAAATCGTTATGGTAATTATTATATTTATAATGATACAATATAGATATAAATTACTTTGTATATACGTACTGTGATTTCATAATATTTCATAGTCATATCTACTCGTTTGAATATATATTAGTTGGTTTATCAAAAATATTTCAGCGGTTATCAAAATAATTATTATAATTGTTATTAGAATCATTCTTTGTATTCTTTTCCTTGTCATTATCATTATCACTTTCATTGCGTCATCATTATTAGCATTCTTATAATGGTAATGATGATTATAACCATTATCATTATGATCGTTATCATTATTAAAATTCTTATCATCATCATTATCATTATTAAGATTCTTATCATCATCATTATCATTATTAAGATTCTTATCATCATCATTATCATTGTCACTATACTTATCACTGTCATTATTACTATCATCATTATTAACATTATCATTATTAACACTACTATCATTATTAATATTATAATCATCAATGTCATACTCATCATCATTATTATTAATAAAATCATTATCATTATTATCATTATTGATATCATTATCACCATTATCACTATCATTATCATTATCATCATTATTATCATCATTATAATTGTCATCATTATAGTTATCATCATCATTATAATTATTATCATCATTATAATTATCATCATCATTATCATAATCAACAATATTATCATTCTTCTCAGTAGCGAAATATTACAATAGATATTACCAATATCATTAAAATCATGAGGTTTCCATGACAACGAAAATACAATAATCATAACATTGGTAAAATATACTCATGAAAATTATCGTAATATCAATAGTAATCATCATCATCATAATCATAATTATGATGGAAACAATGATGATATTGATGGCAACGTTAATTATAGTAGTTATGATGATAATAACAATAATCATAAGAATTAGAATGATAAATCTGATAATAACAATAACAATAATAATAATAATGATTATAATGTTGGTAATGATGATGATGATTATGATAATAATGATAATAATAGTGATATTTTTGTTAATGATAATAATAGTGATATATATGTTAATGATAATAATGATATTAACACCAATGATGATGATAACAGTAATGATGATAGTTATGATGGTAATGATAACATTGATGATGATGGTAATGATAACATTGATGATGATGGTAATAATAATGATAACGATACTAACAATAATAATAATGATAATAGTAATAATGATAACAAGAATGATAATTATAATAATAACAATAATTATAACAATATCAATAACAATAATAATAATGATAGTAATAATAATAATAGTAACAATATTAATAACGATAATAATAACAATAATAATAATAATAATAATAATAATAATAATAATGATAATAATAGTAATAATAATAATGATGATGATGATGATAATAATCATAATAATCATAATAATAATAATAATAATAATAATAATAATAATAATAATAATAATAATAATAAACGTCATCATATTCATATTATCATCATTATAACTATAATGATAACTATAATAATAACAATGGTAATCTTGATAATCATAACCCTCATTATCATAACCCTCATTATCATAATCATCATCATTATCATAATTATCATTATGGCTCTCTCTATTATTCTTAACTTAATGATAGTAATGATAATGATAGTGATAGGGAATTATGATAATCATATTATTGTTAATTGTTTTATGATAATAACAACAGCAAAACAACGAATAATGGTGATATTGATGGCAATGATATTAATGATAATGATAATGATGATAACGATGATGATCATAGTAATAGTAATGATGATAATGATAACAATGACAATAGTTATAATAATGAAAATAAAAAATAATGATAATAATAATGATAATACTAATGATAACAGTAAGAATGATTATAGCAACGACAACGATGATAATAATAATGATAACAAAAGTGATAAAAATAATGATGATAATGATAATAATGATAACAATAATAGATGACTGATAAATAACAATAGTGAAAAAAGATAATGATGATAATGATAATAAAAGATGATAATGATAATGATAATGATAATGGTGATGATGATGATGATAACAATATTCATAATCATAATTATATTAAGGATAACAATGTTAATGTTAATAACAATAACATCGATAACAGAGGAAATGATGATGATGATGATAATAATGATGATTATGATTATAAGAATTAATATCATTATCATCATCACTGTGATTATAATGATGATGATGATGATAGTGGTGATAACGATCATAATGATAACAATAATGATGATGATGATAATAGTAATGATAGCGAACAAAATTAACTATGATGATGATGATGATGATTATGATGATGATAGTAATGATAATAATAATGATGACAATAATTATTATGATAAAATGTATAGCAGTGATAACAATGATAACAACAATAATGATAATAACAACTATAATGATAATGATGATGACGATTATGATGATAATAGTAATGATATTTATAGCAGTGATAACAATGATAACAATAATAATGATAATAACAACTATAATGATAATGATGATGACGATTATGATGATGATAGTAATGATAATAATAATGATGATAATAATGATTATGATAAAATTTATAGCAGTGATAACAATGATAACAACAATAATGATAATAACAATAATAATGATGATAATGAGAATGATGATGATAATGATAGTTATGATAACAATGATGATAATGATAGTTATAATAACAATGATGATAATGATTATAACAATTACCTTAGTGACGATGATAATGATAACAGCAGACAAGATTCATGATAATAATAGCGATAACGACAAAGATGATAATGACGATGATGATGATAACAATGACAATGATAATCATAATGATGATGATGATGATAATGATACTGATGCTAATGATAAGATTAATTAGATAATAACGATGATAACGATGATGATGATGATAATGATAATGATGATAACAATGGTGCTGATGATAGCAATGATGATGATGACAATAATGATAACAATGATAATAATGATGATTGTAATTATGATGGTGAAAATGAAAATTATGATAATGATAAGGATGATGATGTTATGATAGTAATTATCATTGTCATTATAACAATTATGTCAATGACAATGATGATACGGATAATAACATCAAGGATGATAATGATAATAATTATGATGATAATGATATTAATGGAAATTATAATGTTAATAGTACGACTACTGATGATAATAATGATAATGATGATTACAATAATAACAATGATAATAATTATAATGGCAATAATAATAACAGTAATGATGATAATAATTATAATAATAACAATAACATTAACAATAATGATAATAACAATATTAGAGACATCTACAATAATAATAAAAATAATAATAATAGTGATCCTAACAATAATAACAACAACAATAAAAAAACGATAACAATGATAATAATAACAATTATAT
>BOPN01002062.1:72500-90000 GCA_017312705.2 Penaeus japonicus | reverse complement strand
TCCTTCTCGTGAACTTCTTTGGAGGGAAAACTACCTTTCTGTTTTCTCTCTTTAATAAGCTTTTTTCTACAACAACGGGGCGAGATTATAAAGTTTCCCCGGTCCCTAAATGTACTTGGATTATCAAAGAATCAAGTGATAGGCCTGTATACCCGTGTTTCATGTTTTACTAAGAGAAAAAACGACTTAAATAACAATGGCTGAATCACACGAGAGGTTCTGACAGGAAGCAGATGTCTCCTCGACGCTTGAAAGTAATCGTCTATTTCTTTTGATATATATATAATTTTACTCTTTAATTGAGAGATTCAGATACATTTATAACTTTTCTAATCTATGTTATAGTTTTAATTTTCCTCTGGGATCGAGTTAATAGAAAAAAATAGGACTATCTTGCGTGTGTGGGTTTCTTGGTCTCCGTTTTCTTTGAGTGTTGACATTATGTCCTCCTTTTTAAGCTTGATTTAAGTTGATCATTTTAAAAAAATCGGTGTCATGTTCGCGTTGTAAGTTCGTTTTAGATGTTTGTTTGAATGTCTTTGATGGCTGTGGGATTGGTGGTGTGTTTTTAATTCATTATTTTTTTGGGGTGAGGTCCTGTGTTATGGAGGCGAGAGTCTGGATTTCACGTGAGGGTTTTTTATTTAATTTTGTGTTGTATTGTGTGAAAGATGTATTGTGTGTGTGTTTTTTGTGAAGGTTTTGTCGATGTATAGATGCTATTTTTGATATATTTGTATACTGTAAGCGGAATGTCTTGATTATGTTTATATGCGTGGCTATCTTTGTAAGTAAGTAATTTGAATGTAGTGTTTAGAATGGGTGACTTTTTAAAGATGTTTATCACTCTACGTAAACCCGTCTTGTGTAGCTTACTCTTTATTTGATGATTTGGTGGAACTTCAGTGATGTGTTGAAATAGGCCGTGCGGGTGCCGTAGGTTTATTTGTGGTAGGCCCTTGTCCTAGAGTGACAAGGGTTGTAGACAGCGGAAAGATTGGGATGGCAGATAAGGACAAGGAAAGCTTGTCACTCTTGGAGGTAGATAAGATATCCTCGCTACAGCTGACTGAGGTGTTGCTCTCATGGTTATCGCTGTTTCATCTTTCCTCTCATCTGTTTTCTTGTTTGTTTGTTCTCTCTCTCTTCTCTCTCTCTTCTCTCTCTCTTCTCTCTCTCTTCTCTCTCTCTTCTCTCTCTCTTCTCTCTCTCTTCTCTCTCTCTTCTCTCTCTCTTCTCTCTCTCTCTCTCTCTCTCTCTCTCTCTTCTCTCTCTCTTCTCTCTCTCTTCTCTCTCTCTTCTCTCTCTCTCTCTCTCTCTCTCTCTCTCTCTCTCTCTCTCTCTCTCTCTCTCTCTCTCTCTCTCTCTCTCTCTCTCTCTCTCTCTCTCTCTCTCTCTCTCTCTCTCTCTCTCTCTCTCTCTCTACCTCACGGTATCTCTTTATCTATCAATCATTTTCTCTCAACCCCTCTCTCTCTCTATCTTCCACTTTCATATTTGTTATAAAATCTTCATATCCCTCTCTATCCATCCTCTCCCCACGCCCTCTTCAGTTTCATTTCTCTTGTGCTTGCCAATATGGAGATGCAGAGCCGCATTAGAGCACGTTTTAGAAAAAAAAAACGTGTTAGTTTAATGACATATTCTCTCTGACAAACAGACAATCGCCTCCTGTGCATTGCCGATGTGTCCGGGTTTATAAGTCCTTTTTTGCACATTCACGTCACGCCTGTTGAGTGCGGACGTTACCTCGTTTACAGTCTTGAGGGGGAAAGGGTTAAGGGTGAGGGAAGTACGCCCCTCTTCTTAACCTCACCCCCCCCTCTCTCTCCTCTCCTCTCATTTTTCTTTCCTGATTTCTCCCCTCTCCTCCTCCCCCTTCTTCCTGATTTCTCTCCCCTCTCCTCCTCCCCCTTCTTCCTGATTTCTCTCATCTCCTCCTCTCCCATCCTCCTCTTTTTTCCCTCCTCTCCTCCCCTTTCCCTCCTCCTTTTCCCCCTCCGCTCCTCCCCTTTTTCCCATCCTTTCTCCTTTTCTGAAAGGGTTAGGTATACGAGTTTCGTATTCCACGTGTAATTTTGGAAAGGGGGGAGAGGAGATAACAGTATGTCAGGAAAAATTAGAAAATAGCATGGGGTGCGGTATGTTCCCGTGAGATACACCGGCCAGGTCATCACAGGTCACCCAGGATGGGGGGGGGGGTCAAGCAACTGTGGCTTCACATGCCCTTCAATCTAACCTCAGAACCGAGAATTTTCGTGTCACCTTACTTGTCCTTCCACCTCCCCCCACCCCACACCTCCCATCCTCACCCCCATCAGACGAGGTCACGAGGTCAGGTCAACATTGGGAAAGAGATGTGTGGGCAAAGCTCGGGTCGCGTGTGACCTTTTATGGCCGCTGGGGCGTTAGGTTATTAGTATGGTTTCTGCTCTGAATAATTAACGAGTTTTAATTAGCATGAACGATGGGGATGATAAGGGATAGAATGTAGGCCTAAGTACACGTAGGCCTACGGCTGAACGCGGATCTCAGCTATGTGTTCAATTGATTAGATGAGTTGTGATGGATTAGTCGATTCTACTCATTTCTAATGGGGAATAACGAGGGTAATGCGATTTCCATTAGGGAAACACAGAGGTAGACAGTTCTGGATTGTATGGGTGATGTGTGTAAATACATGTACACAAGCCCCCATACACATACATATATACAAACGTACGTACATACATACATACATACATACATACATACATACATACATACATACATACATACATACATACATATCTTCCTATACACATACATACACGCATACATATATCCGTAGATATCTTACCACACATACATACATACTTATATACGTAGATATCTTCATATATTTCCCTTATAGTCTTATACCTTCCTACTTACATATATACACATAGGTAGATATGTACACATGCATGCATATATATATATATATATATATATATATATATATATATATAGAGAGAGAGAGAGAGAGAGAGAGAGAGAGAGAGAAAGAGAGAGAGAGAGAGAGACATACATACATACATAGACAACTGCACACGTAGACACATATATAAATATACATACACGCTTAGACACATACATAGCTATACATATATACGTAGACACATACACACGTACATAAATAGACATGCATACAAAGACGCACACGCGCGCGCGTGCACACACACACACACACACACACACACACACACACACACACACACACACACACACACACACACACACACACACACACACACACACACACACACACACACATGTTTGTATGGGATGCTCGTTCGGATTCCTGGCGAGCGTTAGTCGGAGGATGTGGTGGCGTCAGCTGGCCACGGGGTCGCGACCTCGTGACACTCCGCCGGGAGTGTCTTTTGGGGGGAGTAATATTCTGGTTCTTAGCCTTGGCGGAGGGAGATCTTGAGCGGATCTTGAGTGGAGGAGGAGGCTCGCGCGAGGCAATTGCGTTGCGTGGAGTGCTTGGGAGTGCCTTGGCTTTTCGGTATTTTGTGGTGAGTCGGTCTGGCTTAGGGTTGTAGGATTCCCCTCCCTCCGCTTGGGGATCTTCGCGTTGTCTCGGCGAAGGTGAAGGTGGGCGAGGCATCGATCGAGCCGTGATCAAATCACGTTGATTAGAGGTGGCGGCTGCCCGTCGCCATGATTTATAGCTTCCTGCGAGTGGCGTCGACCCTGGCCTGGCCACGGCGACACATCCGTGCCTCGAGGGTCTCTGGCACGCGCGGAGGCCTTGCTTGTTCCTTTCCCCCCGGGGAGAGAGGCGCTGCTGGGGAGCCCCTGGGGACTAGGGGTTGGGGGGGGGGCATGTTCGCCTGGCATTCCTTCTGCCTGATGGTCTTCGTGGAAGGGATGTCTGTCTGTCTGTCTGTCTGGCTAGGATCGAGGCGGGGAAGGGACATTTGGCTCTGTCCTCTTCCTCGGCGCCGGGACAGCCCATGGGGGAGACTTTGGGAGGGGGGGGGGTCTGGAAATGACTCCAATGATGATGATGGTGATATTGATGCAGATGGTGATGATGATGAGGAGGAGGAGAAGGAGCCGGGAAGGAGGAGTTAGAGGTGAGGGAAAGGGAACATTAATTTTTCGTGAGGGTAATGAGAGGAAGTATCCCTCCCCCCTCCCCTATTTTTTGTGGTCTAATTTTCTGTTATTATGGTTATTAGTGTCGCGTCTTGGTGCTCTGGTTGGTGCGCTGGTAGGGTTGTGCGGTGACCTCCTGTGACCCCTTCGATACCGGGGGGATGTTGATGAGCAGATCAGCGGGAGCGAGTTATATATATATATATATATATATATATATATATATATATATATATATATATATATATATATATATATATATATACATATATATATATATCATCTTCTTCTTCTTCTTCTTCTTAATCTCCCGGTAGTGCCTTTGAAAATGGGTTTTGTTTCTCTCTCATTTGCAATGTAATCTGGAATGGTTTCTTCTCTTCCTTTCCAAGTTGGTGGATATTCAGGTTCTCTGCTTCCCAATTTTTGTTATGTTCTGATTATCTATTCTATTTTTTTTACGTTCTGGTTAAACTCTCATTAATTTTCCCCTTAGACCTATTATTTCTTTATACTCGGGTATATTCGGTTGCCGTGCAGGTGGTGATTTTCATTTCAAGTTGGTATCAGATGCCAAAAGGTTCGTCTTCGACTCCCGTCTCCTCGCCGGTCTCATTTGACACACTCTCTCTCTCTCTCTCTCTCTCTCTCTCTCTCTCTCTCTCTCTCTCTCTATATATATCTATATATATATATATATATATATATATATATCTCTCTCTCTCTCTCTCTCTCTCTCTCTCTCTCTCTCTCTCTCTCTCTCTCTCTCTCTCTCTCTCTCTCTCTCTCTCTCTCTCTCTCTCTCTCTCTCTCTCTCTCTCTCTCTGTCCACTTCGTCATATCGACAAAGTATCTTAAACCCAGGCAGATCCGTACAGAGAGAACCTCAACAGGGGGTTTTCTACGGCGTGCGGAAGTGAGGTTTTGACTAGGTGCGCGCCCCCTCCAAGCCACCCACGCCGACCATTGTTTCTGTCCTGACCACGGCTTTTACATCCCGCTAACCACACACTCCTTGCCGGCATTTGGCTACGGCCTCGGCGGGTGTTTTTCGTCCTCTCGTCTCCTCCGCTTTCGTCTTCTTTTCGTCTTTTTATTTTTTCTCTTTTTTTTCTCTCGCTTTTTTTGTAGCATTGCCCATACCCATGTGTTGGTTTTGATTTTCTTGTGGATTTTCCCTTCTTTCTTTATTTTGGCTAGCTATTGGATTGAAGATGTTTCCGTATTTCTTTTCTCGGCTTTATCTCTTGCTGTCGTTTCTCTTATTTCTCTTTGCTCTCTCTTTCGCTCCTAGATTAACGCCTTGGTTTCAACAGTTTCCTTGTCTTTTGTCCCTTTCCCTTCCGTATTATCCATTATCCTTTACACTCCACTTCTCGCCCTTCTCTCTCCCTTTCTCCCTCTTTCCTTCCTCTACCTCCTCTACTCGTCCTTCCGTGGTCTCCCCTCTCCCTCCTTTACTCGTCCTCTCTTGCTCTCCTCCTTCCTACCTCCCTCCTTCCTTCACTTCCTCCTCTTCCTCTTCCTTCCTCCTCCTCTCATTTCCTCTGTTCCCCTACCCCCTCCCTCTTTATCCCTTCCCACTTAAAGCCCCCACTTCTCTTTCTTCCCTCTCTCTTCCTCCATCCTTCTCCCTCCCTCCCTCCCTTCCTCCATCCCTCTCCCCGGCTTCCGGTGCGAGGCTTTTGTGTGTCCGCCACCGAGGCCGGCTTGTTCCTGTTTGTCAGTGGCGGAGGCTTGATGGCCCACCGCTGGGTACCCATGCCCCCGAGGTAAATGTGCCCCTGGTTGTCCCTCTCTCGGCCTTCCGTGTTTAGGGCATGCTTGGTGTGTGGGGAGAAAGAGAGAGAGAGAGAGAGAGAGAGAGAGAGAGAGAGAGAGAGAGAGAGAGAGAGAGAGAGAGAGAGAGAGAGAGAGAGAGAGAGAGAGAGAGTGAGAATGAGAGAATGAGAGAATGAATGGGTGAGTAATGGGTATTGCCGAGATATTTAGTCTCGGATCGAAAGAATTCTGAAAATCGCAGCTGATTTCTTCCCCAGTTCTTCTCTCTCAAGCAGGCGTAGGGTAGGCCTGTACCTGCTTCCCCCCTCCCCCTCTCCCCTCCCCTCCCCTCGTGTCTGCCATTCTGCTTGCCTTCATTCACATCCCCCCACCCCCTCCCACAGTCCCCTCAGGACCTCCCACTCAGTGTGTGCTTTGGCCTTGTCGGACTGCGAGGTAAAAATTTACATCTCTATGGGATTCTGATAAGCTGCTTTGCCATGTAATGCTGGGAGGAAGAAGGGGAGGGGAGGGGAGGAAGAAGGAGAGAGAGGGAAAAGGGAAAATTTGAGAGTGAGAGGAGTAAGTGACGAAAGGAGTGAGATTGGAAGAATAGCATACGAGAGCGTAGGAGAGAAGTAAGGATTATATCCTGCAAGTAGGGCGACAAGCAAGCAGGCAGGCGAGCAGGCAGGCAAAGAGCGAAGGCAGGTGACGCGAGGTGGACCATCGGGTTTGGAGTGGTAGGGGGGGAGGGTCAGGCCATGGGGGGTGGGGGGTGGGACATCATCGTCGTCCCAGTCAGCTGGACGGAATGATTGGCGATGCTCTGCTGTACGCATTGTATTGCCTTGCCTTTCCCTTTTCTCTATTTGCCTTTTCTCTTTCTCTTTCTCTTTTTTTCTCTCTCTTTCCCTACCCCCCCTTTTTCTTCTTCTCTTATTCATTGCTATTTTCCTTGTCGCATTATTACCTATTCTCTCCTTTGCTTCGCTGACCTTTTATGATTCTCTCTTTTCTTTTCTTTTTCCTTTCTCTTTTTTTTTCATTTTCCGCCATCCCTTTCCTTCCCTTTCCTTCCCCCGTCCCTCCTCCCTCCCTCCCTCCCTCCTCCCTCCCTCCCTTCCTCCCTCCCCCTCTTTCCACCCCGCCAGTTTCCCTCTGTCCCGTAACACCGAGGAGAGAGTTACGAGGCAATGTCATCGTGACGGCAATAAATAATTGGGGAAAAGGGATCTGTGTGCGTGCGTGTGTGCGTGCGTTTGTTGGCCGAGTGTCGTATACGGAATGTTACCAAAGGGGTATGAGAGGGGGAATGGGAGAGAGAGAGAGAGAGAGGGTGATGGCCTGCCTTAGGTTTCCCACGGTGAGAGAGAGAGAGTGAGTGTGTGAGTGAGTTAGAAAGAGGGTATGTGTGTGTGTGTGTCTATAAGAACCACTTCCAGCCTACACTCTTGTCCTTGTAGCTTCCTCTTCTTCCTCCTCTTCGCCTCCACCTCTTCTTCTTCCTCCTCCTCTTCGCCTCCTCTTCCTCCTTCTTCTTCTTCTTTCCTCCTCCTCCTCCTCCTCCTCCTCTTCCTCCTCCTCCTCCTCCTCCTCCTCTTCCTCCTCCTCCTCCTCCTCCTCCTCCTCCTCCTCCTCCTTCCTCACCTCCTGCTCCTCCTCCTCCTCCTCCTCCTCCTCCTCCTCCTCCTCCTCCTCCTCCTCCTCCTCCTCCTCCTCCTCCTCCTCCTCCTCCTCCTCCTCCTCCTCCTCTTTCCCCTCCTCCTCCTCCTCCTCCTCTTTCCCCTCCTCCTCCAAAACCCACCGCCGAGCAGGAGTGCATGGCCCGGCCGGCTGCCATGTTTTGTAGGTGTGTTCTCAAGGTTCCGGGACAGGCCAGGCCGCTGCTCGTGTTGCCCCCCCCCCCCTACCTCCCTCCTCTTCCTTCTCCTCCTCTTCCCGCTCCTTCTCCCGGTTGAAATTAACCCAACACGGTCGGGCGTAGAAGCCAGCCTGTCGAACTCTTTTAATTGAGCTTCTTTGTTTATGAAGCAATTTCGGGGCGGCGTCACAGCCCTAGGTGGAGGGGAGGGGGGGGGGTTCGTGTTACCGGGGTTGCGCACTTTGGCGGGAAGTGTTGTAGGTTCAGTGGCCGTGGCCCCGGATGGAGCGTAACGCCCGCGGGGCCGTGATGGATCATATGGGCTCGGCCGGGTTAGGCTTACCTTGGGGCCCCCGGTGGGAATGGACAAGGGCCGGGAATGGGATTGGGACTCGGGTTCTTTTTTTTGGCGGGGAAAAAATAAGGAGGTGGGTTGGGATTTCGCTTTCGATTCGCTTGGGCTTCAAGGATGTTGGAATGATGGGGGTTTAGAAAGATGGAGGTTGATGAAGATAGAAATAGAAGAGAAGAGAAGAGAAGGGAAGGGAATACAAGAGGTGGTTCTCGACGGATACATGGATATATAATACAATGTATGTGTGTGTGTGTGTGTGTGTGTGTGTCTTTTTTCACCATTTGCTTATTTTAGTTACGTTCTCTCGTATACACATGTCACCCTCCTCTTCCAGTGGGACAGGCAGGTGATCTAGGGTCATGAAATGCGATCGCCCTGATATGCAAATGGCGTCTGCTGTAGAGGCTGGGATCCATCATCCTCTTTTCACGCCGCGTCATGTCCCCCTCCCACTCTCTCTCTCTCTCTCTCTCTCTCTCTCTCTCTCTCTCTCTCTCTTTCGTCTGAATTTTCTAAACTTTTTACTCTCTTTATTTTTTTCATCTTTCATTTTTCAAAAAAAATCTGTCTTTTGAGGAAATATTTATTTTTATTATTATCATAATATTATCAATAACCTTGTGCTATCAATTTTCAACGTCAATATCATTATCACATCAGATTCAAATAAATAAAATCAGTAGAAAAAGTACAACAATAATCGTAATGTCATAACAACTGAGAAAAAAGTAGTGGATCAGCAGTATAAGGAATTCTCTTTTGAAAATACTCTTGTCATACAAAAAAAGTCACAGGGCGTAAAAAAAAAATACTATTGGTTGTTCCCTTGTGTCTTTCTTTTTCTGTATTTGTTTCTCTCCTTCTTTCGCTTTGTTTGTCTGTACTCTCTCAATCTCGCTCTCTCTACTCTCTCACTCTGTCTGTCTCTGTCTCTATCGCTATCCGTCTCTGTCCGTCTCTGTATGTCTCTATGTCTCTGTATGTCTCTGTCTCTGTCTCTCTCCCTCTCCCTCTCCCTCTCCCTCTCCCTCTCCCTCTCCCTCTCCCTCTCCCTCTCCCTCTCCCTCTCCCTCTCCCTCTCCCTCTCCTTCTTTCTCTCCTTTTTTCTCTATATATAGATCTATCTCTGTCACTCTTTCTTTTTCTCTCTCTCTCTTTCGCGTAGGCCTATACCAGGATCCGTGGCTTGGGGGGATCCCTCGCGGTGTAATAGATTAAGAAGATATAGTCGAGATACGCGTGGCTGGATTACCTGGCATTTAATTAATAATTCATAATCTTATTGGGATTGGAGTTAGTTTCAATTCATTTGACTTTTTTTATTTTTATTAATGTTCGTATGTTATTTTTAAATCATTAGGTTTGAGTTTAATTAAATGGTAAAAGATCATTACTTTGGGCGTTATTAAATGTTCCGGCTTCGGTGCCCGCAGGCGCTCCCACCCAATTAAAGCAAACGGAATTAATGACGGGAAACAATCCAATTGGGTGTCACTTTTCCGGCCGACCTCTTGACCCCGCTGACCCACCATCCCCCCCCCCCCATCCCCTCCATACCCTCTTCCTTCTCCCAACCACTACCCACCACCATACCACACCCTCGAGGCCTCGTGAGTGTGAGTGTGAGTGTGAGTGTGAGTGTGAGTGTGAGTGTGTGTGTGTGTGTTTGTGTGTGTGTGTGTTTGTGTGTGTGTGTGTGTTTGTGTGTGTGTTTGTGTGTGTGTGTGTTTGTGTGTGTGTGTGTGTGTGTGTGTGTGTGTGTGTGTGTGTGTGTGTGTGTGTGTGTGTGTGTGTGTGTGTGTGTGTGTGTGTGTGTGTGTGTGTTTGCTTGTGTGTGTTTGCTTGTGTTTGCGTGTGTGTTAACGTACGCATATATAAGGAGGACCGGCTAATTTCTAGTTTGTTTTCTTTCATTAATGTGTTCACTTCAATGATCTGCTTGAATAACCTCTCGCACACAAGAAGAGAATTTCATTTTATTTATTTATTCTTTTTATTGTAATTTATTATCCTATTTCAATTCCCAAAAGAGATTTTAACATAGTATGGTCTTAACTTTCATGTTGTTATAATCTGTATGAATAACCCGTTATGTAATTCTTTCCCACATGAGTTTCCCTTATTGACCAGAGTGTCACTTGCGGTCGTGTGGTGAGCTAACCAAGGGATGAAGGGGAGTGTGGGGAAAGGGGGTGGGGGAATTGGGTTAGGGGGGGATCGTAAGGTCATGTCAGGTCAGGTATCGTGGGTGGGTTGGTGGTCGAGTCAGCCCACCACTCCTGCCCACCACCCACCACCTACCGCCTCGCCTTACTCCTTTTCATGGGTCGTTTTTTTTGAGCTTCCATCATCCAAGCGATCTAAGATTTTGGGTGATTGTGGCCTGGTTGGGTGTCTCATGATTTTGCCTCGTCATAGGTTGGAAATGATGTACACACACTCACACTCACTCATTCACTCACTCACTCACTCACTCACTCACTCACTCACTCACTCACTCACTCACACTCACAAGGTATACATACTATTTTCTTGTTCGAATATCGTCAATTGTGATTGTATTTCGGAAACACAAGGCTTGTTTCCCCTCCCATAGTCTTCTGTATTATGATCAAAGCCGACTTGTTGCGCTTTCTGGCAGGTCCCCCCCCCCCCAGACACCCACCCACAAATACCTATCAGTGACCTCTGGGACGATCTCGTAAATCTCCGAGGATGATGACCCTTGATGGCTCTGAGATTTAACTCGAATCAAGGTCATAAGAAGGTCTTTAGCTCGGCCTCTCTTTTCTTTTTCTTTTTTTTTATCACACGTTTTATGACCCCGCCCTCTTTTACGGTGGTATATCTGTGACCTTAGGCCTCGGGTTGACCTTTCTGTGTTTTACCTGCGTGTAGTTTCGTCATGTCGCCAAGGTTAGGGGTATGGGGGTATGGGGAGGAGAGGGGAGGGGCATATCACACACAAGTGTTAATGTGTGAACGTCGGCGTTGTTTATACCCCTGAATTCGAGTGTGTGTTGTGTTGTGTGTGTGTGTGTGTGTTTGTATGTGTGTGTGTATGTGTTTGTTTGTATGTTTTTTGTGTGTATGTATGTTTTTTTCTCTATTTTTCATGTATGTATGTGTGTGCGTTGTGTTGTGTGTGTTGTGTTAGTATGTGTCCCTGTCCCTTTCCCTTGTGTGAAGGCGTGTACATGTGCGTGTGACCTTCAGCTAATGGAAAACATTAGTGCTCGAGGGTCTGCCAGAAGGGAGGGAGAGTGACTTGCCCGCGACGGGAGAAAGTTGGAATCTCACTGAAATTAAGAAGCGCCTGGCTACGCTTGTTACCGAGATGCAAGCCTCTTTGTTGGTTTGCTTCTTGTTTTGTCCTTTATGAATTTACGCTCTTTTCCATCGTATTATCCGTCTTCTGTTGCGTTTTGGTTATTAGCTTAATAACTGTACCTGTCCTGTTGTTATGAACGATGATTTAATTGCTTCCATTATTTAAATGACCTGAAACTACTATTAGCCGCGACTGTGGGACTCCGCAGTTGTTCATTTCCCTCGCGTTAGAGAGGATGTACGGGAGGACATGTTCCGGCGAGGTGGTGGCGTGTGTGGGAAATAGGTCAGGTGGTGGGGGGTGGGGGGGGGGGGGGGTAGGTGGAGGCGCTAGGGGTGGTCAATGCTGACAGATCGGGCACCGCTTAGTCTCCTATCCCGTGTGGGTCTCGTTCCTATTTCGTCTGGTCGGCTCGAGGCGTTGGTTGCGCGGACTGGATTTCTTTGGGGAATGGGGAGTTTATTTGTTTTGTTTTTTGTCCATGGTGTGGTATGGTGTGAGGTTGGTGTGGTGTGGTGTGGAGATGATATGGTGTTTGCTTTTGGGTGTTTTGATGTCATTTCTTTTCGTTTCGTTTCGTTTTTTTCTGATATTTTTTCCTTCTTACCATTTTGTTTTGTATGTTTTTGTCTGTATTATTCCCTTCCTTCTTTCCTCTAGTTTCTTCACTCATCTCCCGCTTCTTTCCTCTCCTCTCATCTCCTTCCCTCTCCTCCCCTTTCGCTTCTCCTCTCCCTGCTCTCCTCTCTTCTCACTTCTCCCCTCTCTTATCTCTCCTCTCCTCCCCCCCTTCTCTTCTTCTCCTCCCCTCTCTCCTTCATCATTTCCCTCTCTCTTTCTCCCCCCTTTTCCATCTTGAGCTGACAGGCCGTCCGCGTCATGTGATATGATCTAGAATGATGGTCGTGGATGATCCATCAGCACCCGGCGTGCCCCTCGTGCGTGCCCAGGGGTCGCGGGGTGGGGGGGGAGAGGGGGGAGGTGAAGGTAAAGAAATAGGGGGGCAGGATAGCTAGGGACACTGAGATTTTTTTTTTGTATGTGTGTGTATGTGTATGTGTATGTGTATGTGTATGTGTATGTGTATGTGTATGTCGCTTTCTGTAGTGCTCGTTCGTTCTCTTTTTTTCTCCCTCTCTTTCTCCCCACCCTCTTTCTATCCCCTCTCTCCCCCTCTCTCCTCCCCCTCTCTCCTCCCCCTCTCTCCCCCTCTCTCCCCCTCTCTCCCCTTCTCCCCCTCTCTCATCTTTCTCTCATTCGCCTCGGTGATAATGAAGACGTGCGTATTGGGGTGAGGCAAGGCGAGGCAGGCGAAGCGGGCGAGGCAGAAGCTTTCGCCCATTCCATTCCAGGTGCCGAGGAGGGTCCGAGGTGACGAAGGTGATGGTAATCTAGCTACGGCGTCCGTGGCCAGGAATGGTGATTGGGTAACAGCTGATCAACAGCTGATGTGTTTCTCTTCCCTCTTTTTCTCTTCTTTTCTCTTTCTAACCTCTCTCTCTCTCTCTCTCTCTCTCTCTCTCTCTCTCTTTCTGTCTGACTGCATCTCTGGCTCTGGCACTGACCTCGGAGTGCCAGCTGATAGAGTGCCTGACCGACGGCGTGTAATGAATGCCGTTTATCCTCCCCTCTCTCTCTCTCTCTCTCTCTCTCCCTCTCTCCCTCTCTCCCTCTCTCCCTCTCTCTCCCTCTCTCCCTCTCTCCCTCCCTCCCAAAGGCCCCTTCAGCATTTTTTCTTCTGATTTTAAGTTGGTATTTCGAGTTTTATCTGATGGAGATGGTGTAGATTAGACTGATTGGATTTTTAGTGTATTGTAGCGGGTGTGAGGGAGGGAGGGAGGAAGGAAGGGGTCGATACGCATGTTTTATTATACATTTTATATAAATGTTTATATATTTATATTCATTGTTTTATTTTTTATTATTATTTTTTTTTTTGGTTATCCGAGAGAGTAAGAAGGCATTTAAATAGCTGCCTGTCTGGGAGTGAATTAAGTGGTCTCTTTCTTCTTCTTGCTCTTCTCTCCTTCCCCTCCCCCCTCACCCTCCCCCCTCCCCTCCTTCCTTCCTACCCGGATACGTAAGAAGACAAGAAGAATGAATGGCGGAGTCACGACCAGCTGACGCGCCCTGCCCACATTTCTGTACTTCGCAGCTGACGAGGGCTACCCTCCCCCCCCTCCCTTCCCTCCCCTCCCCTCCCCTTCTCCCACCCCTCCACCCTCACTGCCCCGAATTACCCCCTAAGACGTGCCCTCCTCCCCTTCCTCTCCTCATTATTCTTCTTTTATTTTTCGTCTTCTCTTCCTCCTCCCTCCTCCCTCCCCCTTCCTCATCCTTTTTCTCTTCTTTCCTCCTCTTTCTCTTCTTTCCTCCTTTTTCTCTTCTTTCCTCCTCTTTCTCTTCTTTCCTCCTCCTTTTTCTCCTTCTCCCTCCTCCTCTTCCTCCTTCCTTCTCTTTCTCGTCTTTCCTCCTCCTTCCTACTCGTTCCTCCTCCCTCTTCCTCCATCTCCTCTTCTTCCACCTTCTCCTCCTCCTCCTCTTCCTCTTGCCCTAACTACAGGAGCCCATTGGTCTCTGCGTGGGTGTAGCTCACGGGTTGTCTCCCCACCTTTTCTGGCCCCCTTCCCGCCCATTATTTACGCCCACAGGTAACCGCCCATAGTTCCACCACATGCCGTCTGCAACTTGCGAAATCTCCAATACCATAGACTTGTACAAGAATCTAGAACTAGTCCAGTTTAAATCTGCCATAACCAACCTCTACCCTTCCCTTCTTCCCCTTCTTCACTGTCGTGGTTATCTTATCATCACGGGGGGTGGGGGGTGGTGGGGGGTGATGAGATTGATTAAATCCTTTGACGGGCGGCGTTGAGTGATGGAGGGATTAAGGAAATAATATATAGTAAAAAAATACTATGCAGGATGTGAAGTGTTCTTTTTCCTGTAACATTGTCAACGCGGTAGAATGTTTTCATGAGTTGTATGTGTAGAATAGATATGTATGTGTTAGTAGGTATCTCATATCTAATAATAACTTATGAAATAGTTATTTTTAATTGAGTCATTTTTGCCGATTTATTTATGTCTATTTGCATCATCTGCAACGATTCGTATGATTGCAAGGAATTGGCTCCCGGCGAGAGATGGGTTGCGAATCCCACGCCTGGGCTCCCGACCACCAGCCGGGTAGCCTTGGGTAGCCTCTGGTAGCCTTTGGTGCTCTTTAAAGGATACGGGGCTGGACCACCTCGCTCGCGTCGGCCGTCGGTTCCCTGAGTCCTCCACGTTGCGGATAATGAGGAGAGGAGGAGGGAGGGGATGGGGGGGGGGCAGGGAGTCGTCTAGGAGGGCTAATTGGTTACCGACAAGGGGGGGGGGAAGGGAGGTAGAGGGGAGATGGGGGAGGGGTAGGCGTTAATACACATTGGGCAGCTCACGCTAATTCGAGGAAATGCCGTCACACTTCTATGCTGTAACGCTGCATGGGGGGAGGGGGGAAGAGCGTGAATTGGGGGCGTTCTGGTGCGCTGCTCTGATCCTCCGTTGCCCTGTTCTGTTTTCCCCTCTCTCCCCTTCCTTCTTTCCTTTCCCTTCCTCTTCTCCCTCTTTGCATTCTCTTCCTCCTCTCCCTCTTTCTTTCTTTCCCTTCTCTTCCTCCTCTCCCTCTTTCCCTCTTTTCTTTCTCATCCTTCTCTCCGTTCTTCCCTCTTTCCTTTCCCTTCCTCCTCTCCTTCCCATCCCCACTTTTTCCCCTCATTTCTCCCCCTCATATCTCCCCTTCCTCCCTCCTTCCCCTCTCATATCTCCCCTCCCTCCCTCCTTTCCCCCTCTCCTCCCTCACCTCCCTCACTTCCCCCCCCTCTCCTCCCTCACTTCCCTCCCATCCCCTCCACCCCCTTCAACATAACGCGTGCCCAGCTGTTGGCTTGGCATCGGGCAACACACGCCGTCGAGGGAAGACAGACCATTAAGCCGCCATTGTTCGGGCGAGCGATGAAAGTAGGCCGAGCGGCGGCAGATGAGGCTTTGAGGAGGGAGGCTCCGTAATGCACGTGGAGCTGTTGCTGTTACTGTTACTGTTGCTGTTACTGTTACTGTTACTGTTGCTGTTGCTGTTACTGTTACTGTTAAACGTGGATGCCCCCCCCCCCCCTTTTCTTTGTTTTTCGTGTGGAGAAGGAGGCGGATGAGGGAGATGGAGAGGGGTATGGTGATGGAAGGTGTGGGTGGGGGAAGGGGGGAGGGGGTGGTCTGGGGGGAAGGAGTAAGGAGAAAGAGAGAAAGGTAACGAGAGAGTGAAAGAGAGAGAGAGAGAGGGAGAGGGAGAGGAAGAGGAAGCGAAAGATAGATGAGGGGGTAAGGGAGGGAGGGAGGGAGAAATAAAGAAAGAGATAGACGGAGGGGAAGAGAAGGGAAAAACAAGATTTATCTCTCTCTCTTCGCTTCCTCCTCTTTCTCCTTACCTCTTTTTATGTAACCTTCCTTTTTTTTCCCTTCCTTTCTCTCATTCACTCTCTCCTTTTTCCTCTCTCTCTCTCTCTCTCTCTTTTCATTCCCCTTTCTCCTCCCCCACGTTGCATTGTGTCCTCGTTATAGTGTACTTTGGTTTACAGCGGGCGAGCGAGAGATGAATTGTGTCGTGTGGGCGCCGCAACAGTGCGTGTTGCACCACCTCGCGATCGGGAGAGTGGGAGGGTGAGGGGTGGGATGGGGTGGGGGGGTGGGGTGAGGAGCTAGGGGGGGTTACAGAGAAAGGAAAGGGTGATGATGGGAAGGGTTCAGTGGAGGGAAGGGAGGAGGGAAGGGGTAGTGGGGACCGGGAGGGGTTTCCTGTGGAGGGTCGTAGGGTTTCCTAGGAGGGAGGTGGTGGGTGTTTGGGGGGGGAGGGGCTGCTGGCTATGGTGGGGGGATGGTACCTGGAGGCCACGTGTTGGTGAGGTTCGAGAGGGTAGTTCTGCACGTGTGGCTGTTGTGTGTCTTGTCTTTATCGTCCCGAGTGTCGTCATTTCCGTTTGTCTCTCTCTCTCTCTCTCTCTCTCTCTCTCTCTCTCTCTCTCTCTCTCTCTCATCTCTCATTAGCTTTACTTTTGTCGGTCTTCACACACACTCTTTCTCTCTCCCTCCCATCTCATGTATCGGTGTCTCTCACCTTCACCCCCCCTTCCTCTTTTCCCTTCCCTCCCTCTGTGTTCCATCCCCAACCCCTCACCTTTCCCCCTTACTTCCCCCTTCCTCTGCCTCTCCCCTTCCCTCTCCCACTCTCCCTCCCCCTCTCCCCCTCTCTCTTTCTCCCTTCCACTCTCCCTCCCTCTCTTCCTCCCTTCCACTCTCTCTCTCTCCCTCTCCCTCTCCCTCTCTCTCTCTCCCTCTCCCTCTCTCTTTCTCCCTCTCCCTCTCCCTCTCTTCCTCTCTCCCTCTCCCTCCGATCGCCAAGGTAATTCGATCCGGCAGTAGTTCTCGTCTTCGAGCACCAGCGATCGAGGGTGCAGTGTGAGTCTTGAGCGGAGATAAGATTCTTGGCTTTAATCTCTCGACGCTGATGAGAGAGAGAGAGAGAGACAGAGAGAGAGAGAGAGAATTTCGGCGATGTGGCTAACTATCGCGGTTGGGACTTTTGCCATCTTTCGCTCGTCTTCTGATCTCTCTCTCTCTCCCTATCTCACAGAGAGAGAGAGAGAGAGAGAGAGAGAGAGAGAGAGAGAGAGAGAGAGAGAGAGAGAGAGAGAGAGATCCTTTCTGCTCTGCCCTCAGCCATTACCCAACTGTCCTTAATGTCAACCATAAACATGGCTGCAAATCGCGTAACCTTCCCCTCCCTATGTGTCCCCGAGGGAAGGGCCGCGGGTCACGGCAGATTGGACCTTGTCGCCGGGGAGAGGAAGGGCGGGTATCGCTCGCTCGCCGCTCCGGGAGGGGGCCAGGTGTTCGCTCCTGTAAGGGGAGTGCGCGGAGGACCACCTGCCCAGCCCCGCTATAGCAACTCATGCCGCCCTTCTCTCCTATATACCCTCTCCTCGCCCATCCATCCCTCCCCTTCTCTTTACTCCCTTCTCCCATC
>BOPN01002062.1:40000-67500 GCA_017312705.2 Penaeus japonicus | reverse complement strand
CACCCTTAATCCTCCCACCCTTCCACCCTTAATCCTCCCACCCTTCCACCTCCTCCTCCAACCCATCCTCCTTTCCCCCTTCCTCCTCCTCCCTTCCACCTCCCTCCCTCTCCCACCCTTCCTCCTCCTTCCCCCCTCCTCCTCCCCTCCTTCCTCCTCCCTCGAGCAGAAGCTCAAAGGGCTGGTGGAGCAGCACGGCGAGAAGTGGGAGGTGATCGCCGCCGGCTTCCCCGACAGGAACGACGTGCAGTGCCAACAGCGGTGGCACAAGGTCGTCAACCCGGAGCTGGTCAAGGGACCCTGGACGAAAGAGGTGAGTACGATACGATACGATACGATATGACCCCCTTCATGTCTTTTGGTGGTTTGGTTGTGGGAGGGGGTGTTGTTTGTGGTTGTACGTGATTTTTTGTTTTTTTTTTGCGTGTGAGTGAGAGATGAAGAAAGTTAGATAGAGGAAGTGTGAGAGAGAGAGAGAGAGAGAGAGAGAGAGAGAGAGAGAGAGAGAGAGAGAGAGAGAGAGAGAGAGAGAGAGAGAGAGAAGAAAAAATAAGAATGAATGGATGGATAGACGGATGTATTCGTCATTTTCCTGCACTGTTGAATGGAAAGAAGAGACACCGTCGGGTCGGTCGGCAGAGACGGGGTGGTGGGGGTGGGGGGGCTAGGAAACACGTGTGGTTTTCCGCAGATTTCAAGGCAACAGTAAGAAGCTATCCGAACGGTAACCGCGGCCGCCTGTTTTGCATTTTACGATGTTGCAAAGCCCCCAGCTCTCGTTTCGGAGGGATGCGCGTGGTTTATAGGCCTAGGGACAGAACGGTAGGCCCATGGCTGTAGCGTAATAAAATGGAGGAAAGGTTTGACGGCGACCGGTAGTAGGTGTGTGTGTGCGTGTGTGTGTTTGCGTTTGTTTGTATTTGTGTTAATTTGTGTGTGTGTGTATGTTTGTGTGTTTGCTGTAAGTGTATATTTTAACGCGTATAGTAAGGGCGTGTAAGGAGATTATTCATTCGTAGTGAACATGCATAAGTGTGTATGTGCAAGTGTGATTGTGATGTTCGCTATAGTTTGTGTTATCGAATACCTTTGTGTCCGCGTGTTGGTTAACCGCGAGTTACCCTTTGCGTACCCTACTTCTTTTCCCCTTCCCCTTCCCCCTTTACAGCTTTTATCCCGGCGCTTGGGAACCCCTTTAAGACAATTGTTTCCTCCTGGGGGTGAGTGCACCCTTTCTCACCCTCTCTCGCCCTCTCTCACCCTCTCTTACCCTCTCTCGCCCTCTCTCGCCCTCACCTTCTCTCTCTCACCCTCTCTTTCACCCCCTCTCTCACCCTCTCTCTTACCCTCACTCACCCTCTCTTTCACACCCTCTCTTTCACACCCTCTCTCACCCCCTCTCTCACCCCCTCTCACCCCCTCTCACCCTCTCTCCCGCCCTCTTTCACCCTCTCTGCAACCTGCTTCGACTGGGTGCAATATCCCCCTCGACATTCTCCGTTGTTCGGTTGCGGTCGTGTTGTCTCAGTTCTCTTGGGGCTGATTTTTGGCTGATTGTTTTTATTTGATTTGATTATTTTGAAGATCGCTTTGTGTTGTGGGGGGGGGGGGGGGTAGAAGTTTTTGATATCGGCTTTCTTGTGTTTTATATCTAAGAGTGTTTTTTTTTTTTCATTGGTATAGGCCTATGGAGTTTTATGCATCATTAAGACAGACAAATAAAAGGCGTTAAAAAAAAACAGGACTCGAAGGAACAGCTGACTCTGGGGAAGGAACCGCCCAAGTAGAGCACATTATATCCTTGGATTCTAGGTTCGAAGGCGAAGAAGAAGGATAAGGCTAGGATTAGGCGCGGAGGGTAACATTAGCCAGGGGAGGCCAGGTACGCCGGGCTCTTCCAAGTGCACTTAGGCCGCCCTACCCTCCAGGTACGGTGGAGGAGGGGGTAGGGGGTAAGGGTAAGGGGGAGGCGGTAATGACGGCAGAGTTGTGAATATGGGAAGAGCTTGCTGGATAGGGGGACGGAGGGGGGGTAGAGGGATGGGGGGAATGTGTATTACATAGGGTGGCCTCCTTGCCCTCTGGGGTCACGCCGCCCCGCGCTTCCCACGCCCTTGGGCAGGATTCCCACGATTTGGGGGGGGGGGGTGTAGGGGGTAGGTGCTTCGTAAGGGTGGAGGGAGGGTGAGGACCAAGGGGAGGGGGAGAGTTAATGAGTGGGTGGGGCTTATTTTTCGCCTATCAGGTCCCCCCCCCACTCTCCCCCTCTCGCCTTCCCCCTACTCTTTTTTTTCCCATCCTCCATAGGTCTATGAAGTAGATACGGTTTTATTTATTTTATTATTTTTTTTAACCTAAAGAAAATCTATGCCATTTGTATTCTGTATTCTTGAAGAGAAAATCAGTCCTCTATATCATCTGCATTGCATTATCAAATCCTAATAACAGGGGCTATTTCCAGTGCATTATAAACGGTCCTAAATCAAGGAGCATGGTTTCCAGTGCATTATAAACGGTCCTAAATCAATGAGCATTCCAGTGTTACTTCCCCCCTCCCCATCCCCCTCCCCACCCCCCTCCCCCTTTCTCTCGGTGCGCTACCATTAGCATAGCTTACGCGCCCTCTTGTGTTACACCTCTTGTGTTACGCCGCATCTGCTTGGTGTAATGACACTGGTGTGGGGTGGGGAGGTGTGGGGGGTAGGGAGAGGTGAGAGGGAGAAGGAGGAGGAGGAGGAGGAGAGGAGAGGAGAGGTAGGGTAGGGTGTTTGGGAGGGGGGGGGAGTCATTCACATCCTGTTTATTAGCGCCTAATGCGAGTTTTGGTGGCGATTATCTCCGCTGGTGTAAACAAACATCTCCGTGGGACTGAGTGATGAGTGATGAGTGAGTGAGTGAGTGAGTGAGACGAGAGAGAGAGAAGTAGAGATGAGGGAAAGAGAAAGATAGGTTCGTGAGTGAGAGAGTGAAAGATTGAGAGAGAGAGAGAGAAAGAGAGAGAGAAAGAAAGAAAGAGAGAAAAAAAAGGGAAAGAGAGAGAAGAATAATTGAACAGAAGAAGGAAGAGGATGAAGTGGTCTAATTAACATGCAAAGAAAAGGATGGCACTGGATTTTATAAAAATCTTCTTCCCCCTCCTCCTCTTGCTCCCCTTCCTCTTCCTCTTCTTCTTTTGCTCGGTACTCTTGAAACTGTTCATTATCTCATTTTGCTTTGCGTCGTCTTCCGCATTCTCATTCCCGGCGTTTCCCGCTTCTTCTTCTTCTTCTTCTTCTTCTTCTTCTTCTTCTTCTTCTTCTTCTTCTTCTTCTTCTTCTTCTTCTTCTTCTTCTTCTTCTTCTTCTTCTTCTTACATTTCGCATGTCATCGTACATGAAAGAAAGAGGGAGACAAAGGAAAACGAGAGAAGGATAGAGAGAAAGAACATATAATGCACAAAGAACAGGATCATAACATTTGATACACCTTCCTCTCTCCATTCCTCCCTCCCTCCCTCCCTCCCTATCTCCCCCCCACCCCACCCCGTTCACCCTCTTCTCTTCCCATTCCATGAATTCCAAAGGTACGTTTCTGTCTAACCCCCCCTCTCCCCTATTCCTCCCTCCCTCCCTCCCCCCCCTCTCTCTCTCCTTCCTTTCCTCTCCCCTCCTCCTCTCCCCCTTCCCCCTTCCCCCTCTTCCCCCAAGCATGAAGGGTAAATGGAACGACAGCACGACAAAGGGGGGAAGGGGGGAGGGTAGAGGGGGAGGGGGAGAGAGGTAGGCAGTTCTTGAGGTCACCGATGCTTGAGGGAGGAAAAAAAAGGGGGGAGAGGAGGGGAGGGAAGGCAGGTAGGACGGAAAGGGGGTATGGAAGGGGAGGGGGAGAGGAGTAGGCTCAGTTACCGCTCTAGGCCTACTGCTCGCTGCCTCCGCGTTGCCTTTTGGATCAGGGTCGGGAACTATTTCCTATGGGACTGATAGGCGTTTTTTAAATTATTTTTTAAATTTTATTAGTTTTTTTATTATTTTATTTTGTTAGTTTTCACGGAAATGCTATTATTTTATGTTAGTTTTCTCCTTTCATCCTCTCTTTCTCTTTGTATTCATCTTATGCTCCTCCTCCTTTTCCTGTTTTTCCTTCTTATCCTCCTCCTCCACCTCCACCTCTACTTCCACCTTTTCCTCCTCCCCCTCCTTCCCTTCACCACCTCCTCCTCCTCCTCCTTCCCTTCACCTCCTCCTCCTCCTCCATCCCCCCTCCCCTCCTCCTCCTGCCCTCCTCCTCCTCCTTCCCTCCTCCTCCTTCCCTTCACCTCCTCCTCCTCCTCCTCCTTCCCTTCACCTCCTCCTCCTCCTCCTCCTTCCCTTCACCTCCTCCTCCTCCTCCTCCTCCATACCCCCTCCCCCCTCCTCCTTTTCCTCCTCCTCCCCCCCCCCCACCTCCACCTCCATCCCACCTCCCATTCCTTCATAGGACATGGAAAACGGGGACGTAAGTAAACACGTGGGCTCCTGCGACTCGGATATGCAGAAGGCGTAAGAGGGCCATCGCCGCTAATGGTACGGGACCGGCGATGGGTATCTCGTCTTAAGAGGGTCGTAGGCAAATGGGATGATGGGAGGAAAGGGTAAGGGTGTGTGTGGGGGGGAGAAGAGGGTAACGAGGTTAGGGGAAGGGGAGGGAAGGGTAGGGGGTGGTAGGGTTACCGGTAGTCCAAAGGGGGAGAGGGTTATTATTATATGATCGAGGTTATGTTGTCGAGTCTCTTCTCTCTTTTTTCTCTCTCTCTTCTCTCCTCTTTCTCTCTCCTATCTCCTATCTCCTCTCCTCTCCTGTATCCTATCTCCTCTCTATCCTCTCTATCCTCTCTATCCTATCTCCTATCTCCCCTCTCCCCTCTCCCCTCTCCCCTCTCCCCACCTTTCCCCGCCTATCTCATTCGCACGACCAAGAAAATTTCATACGATTTTTTCCCCTTTCTTTCTCAAAAGCCTCCTCCGTCGCTTCTTTGCCGGAAGGACTTTTTAGGACTCGTCGGCATTCTCCTTTCCGTTGCATCATCCTACGTGCGCGACTGTGGTTGAAAAGGGGAAGGAGGGAGGGGGTGGGGGTTGGGGGAGGGGGAGGGAGGAGGAGGGAGGAGGGATCCTTGACCCACATTAAGGGGGACAGAGACGGATAAACATTGTCGAATTGGAGCGCCTTGACCGAGCTTAGCGCAGGTCCTGGGACGTCGGGCCCGCTTTGGGACAATGCGACGGCTTTGTGGTTCGCTCGCTTGATTTTTTTTATTTTCTTTTTCTCTTTCGTGTTTTTTTTTTCTCTCTCTTTCTCTTTCTTGTTTTTCTTTCTCTCTTACTCTCTCCTCTCTTCTCTCTTACTCTCTCTCTCTCTCTCTCTCTCTCTCTCTCTCTCTCTCTCTCTCTCTCTCTCTCTCTCTCTCTCTCTCTCTCTCTCTCTCTCTCTCTCTTTCCTCTTCTTTCCTCTTCTACGCTCTCGGATACTCGTCTCTTTCGCTTTTTTTCATTTCTCTCCTTCCCTCTCTCTCACTTCCCCTCTCCTCTCCTCTCCTCTCCTCTCTCTCACTCTCTCACTCTCTCACTCTCTCACTCCTCAATCCTTTGTCATCTCTTTCTCGCATTGTGTTTCCTCATGTTGTGGGCGTGGTGGGAGTACTGTCCTCCTCTCTCGGTGGGTTAGGTTCGTGGGTGGGTGGGTGGGTGGGCGGGCGAGTTGATTTTCTGGTGGGGGCTTAAAAGGAGATTTTGTGGTTCCTCCTGGAAACTGGGGTTTTGCGTTGTATGTGTGGGGGTGAGAGGTAGAGAGGGGTGGGTGGGAGGGAGATGGGCGTGGTGTGGGGGGGTTGACTAATCTTTGTGGATTAGGAAACGTTTAAAAAAGATGTATGTTTCTTTCCATATATATATATTTTTTTTTCTTTACGAAAGAATTAGAGGGGATACACATTTATTTTCCCCTCTCTCTTTGGGAGATTGTTTCACGTCTTCTTCTCGTATTTAAGGGGAAAAATATATTTGGGAGTGTACTGTAAATGCCTTTTTAATGGAGTCGGTTTCCTTGCTCTCACGAGAGGAGTAGAAAGGGAAGGGAGGAGGGAGGGGGGTTACAGGGGTATGAAGGGAGGGGTTGGAAGATGTGGATTTTTTTCGTCTTGCTCTCCCTCTCTCGCCCTCCCTTCTCCTTCTCTCTCATTCAATCATCCTTTCCCTCTTTCCCTCCCTCCTTCCCTCTCTCTCTCTTCCACTCTTCCTCTCTCCCCCTCCCTCCCTCCCTCTCTCCTTCTCTCTTCCACTCTTCCTCTCTCCTTCTCCCTTCTCCCTCCCTCCCTCCCTCCCTCCCTCCCTCCCTCTCTCCCTCGAAAATTGGTTCCGGTCACGCACCAATTTTTGGGCGTGGTTCATTCGCCTCGTACCGGCGCTGCGCTAATTGGCAAACGACGTAGTTGAGAGGTCAGAGGGAGGCGTTGAATTGCTTCGAGGATTTCGTTAATTTACTCGTGGTTTATGTTTATTTTTTAATTAATTTATTTTTTTTATTTTTTTATTATTATTTTTTTAGTAATGTGTGTGTGTGAGTGTGAGTTAGTGAGTTAGTGAGTGAGTTAGTGAGTGAGTGAGTGAGTGAGTGAGTGAGTGAGTGAGTGAGTGAGTGTGTGAGAGAGATAAGAAAAAAAACACGTACCCAAGTCGTGGGGTCAGTGGTATATGGTGAAGAAATAGAGAGAGGGGGAAGGGTGGGGGGAGAGAATGGGTAGGTCCTCCTCCCCCCCCCTCCCCATGAAAAGACTGCCTGCGCCCTCCCCCCACTTCATTGTGTTGCTTCTTCGAGCAGGTTTGAAAAGTCTCCCTTGCCTTGTAACACTAGAAGTTTGTATGGCTTAAGAAGTTTCTCGGATTGAAGAGGCATGGCTAATTAGGCCTACGGTGACATTTTAGCCCCAGCTGCATTCTTGCGTGTTGGTTTGTTGTTATCGCATCTCTCTCTCTCTCTCTCTCTCTCTCTCTCTCTCTCTCTCTCTCTCTCTCTCTCTCTCTCTCTCTCTCTCTCTCTCTCTCTCTCTCTCTCTCTCAGTGTGTCTGTGTGTGTTACTCCGTCTCGTATAGGCCTATCCCTTCGTTAGCAACCGCAAAATATTTAGGCTCGAATATAATGTGTTTTCTTTTTCTCTTCGTCTGTCCTCGCTGCTAGAGCTGTACTTCCGTGGCCATTGAGAGGTGAAGAGGGGAGGTGGGGGAGGTGGGGAGGGAGGGGAGGAGGGAGGGAGGGTAAGGGAGATGGGGGGGGGGGTTGAAGCCGGGGGCCATTAAATTCAATGGAGTGTGAACCTATAAATAGCGGGGAGCCTTTAGAAGGTGAAATGGCGAAATGGGAGAGAAAGAGAAAGAGTAAGAGTACGAGCAAGCAAGCGAGAGAAAGAGGGCGGTGGGATAGAGTAAAGAGAGAGGAAAGAGAGAGAGATAAAGGAGGAAGGAAGATAGATGAAGATAGAGAAAAGACGGACAGACAGACATGAAGAGAGGAAGAGAAAAGGGAAGATAGGATTAAGAGAAAGAGAGAGATGAGAGAGTGGAAGGGGAGAGAAGCGAGAACGTCGGTGACAGAAGGATAAGAAAATAAAATAAGTGAGGAAATGCAGACAGGAATAAAAAAAAAAAAAAAATAGAAAAGAGGGGGGAGAACAAAAGTGAGAAAGAGAAGAGCTTTTGAAGGAATAAAGAAAGGAAGAAGAAGAAAAAAGAAGAGGAAGGAGAAAAATAGAGGAGAAAAAGACGATGAGGAGGAAGAGGAGGACAAGAGGAGAGGAGGAAGACAGCAACCTCGGCTACAGGTTCCTGAACAATTAGCCGGAAATCCTTTATCCCGATATCCGCGGAACAAGTTTCACGTGGCACTCTCATGGGCCTCTCTCTCTCTCTCTCTCTCTCTCTCTCTCTCTCTCTCTCTCTCTCTCTCTCTCTCTCTCTCTCTCTCTCTCTCTCTCTCTCTCTCTCTCTCTCTCTCTCTCTCTCTCTCTCTCTCTCTCTCTCTCTCTCTCTCTCTCTCTCTCTCTCTCTCTCTCTCTCTCTCTCTCTCTCTCTCTCTCTCTCTCTCTCTTTCTCTTTCTCTTTCTCTTTCTCTTTCTCTTTCTCTGTCTCTGTCTGTCTGTCTGCCTGTCTCTCACTCTCACTCTTCCCCTCTCCTCCTCTCCTCCTCTCCTCCTCTCCCTCGCCGTCTTCAAAAGAGAGAGAGAGAGAGAGAGAGAGAGAGAGAGAGAGAGAGAGAGAGAGAGAGAGAGAGAGAGAGATCGTTCGTTCGTTGTGTTTGCTCTCCGTCTTACCTCCTCGCTCGCTCACTTCCCTTCGGTCAGCGGTGGCGAAGGTCCGGCCTCGGGAAGGGGGGGGGGGGGTGAAGGGGTGAAGGGAAGAGGATGAATAGGTGATGATGGGGGATGAGGGGTGGGGTGGGGGGAGGGAAGGGGGGTTCTTCTACAGTACCCGGGCGGAAGCTGGAGTTTATTGCGTGCTTTCATTGGGGAGTGGGGGGGGGGGTAAGGGGTAAGGGGTTAGCAAGGTGGAGATTTGAAAGCTGAAGGGTGGGCGTGGGGGGATGGGTGGGGGTAGAAGCTTTGGATTTTTTTTCTGGTTTTCTTTCTCTGTCTTTCTTTACCTCTCTCTCTCTCTCTCTCTTCCTCTCTATCTCTATCTCTTCTTCTCCCTCTCCCTCTCCCTCTCTGTCTCATCTCCTCCCTCTCCCTCTCTATCTCATCCCCTTCCTCTCCCCCTTCCCCTCCCTTTCCCCCCTCCCCTCACTCCCTCTCTCCCCCTCTCCCTCCCTCCCTACTTCCCTTCATCTCCCTCTCTCCCTCTCCCTCTCTCCCTCTCTCCCTCTCCCTCCCCCTCCCCCTCCCTCTCTCCATCCCTCCATCCCTCCATCTCCCCCCTCCCTACTTCCCTTCCTCTCTCTCCCTTTCCCTCTCCCTCTCCCTTCCTCCCTCTCCCTCTCCCTCTCTCCCTCTCCTCTTTTATCCAGCCGGGGGTCTTGAGGCGTCCGCGGAGAATAGTTTCCCCGCGGTGACTCTCCGCGCGGTGCATTACGGGGACTCGTTGGCCTTGAGGTTATAATAAAAAAAATTGTATAGGCCTAGATCCCGATCCCTCACGTTCTCTTCTCTCTGTCCCTCCCTCCCTCTCTTCCTCTCGTCTTCCTCTCGTCTTCCTCTCGTCTTCTAGCCACTCTCCAGACTTTTCTGTTTTCCTTCTCTCTCTCTCTCTCTCTCTCTCTCTCTCTCTCTCTCTCTCTCTCTCTCTCTCTCTCTCTCTCTCTCTCTCTCTCTCTTTCCTATTTTTCTCTATCTCTTGTCTTCTAGTTACCTTCCTTCCCTTCTGCCTCTCCCTCCTCTCGCTCTCGTCTTACTTCCCCGATCTCCTCCCTTCTCTCCCTCCCTCTCCTTCCCTCCCTCCCTTATCTCCCTTCCCTCCTCTCTACTCTACTCTCTTTCCTTCAAATCTCCATCATCGCCCCCCCCCCTCCCCCCGCCACCATAATCCTTCCTCGGGGAATGTTTGCTATGTGCACCACCACATTCCTCTATTCCGCTAATGCGTGCGTGGTTTGGTTTCCTTCCCTGTTTCACTCCTCCCTCCCCCCCCTCCCCTATCCTCCTTCCTCTCTCCTCCTCCTCTCTTTCCTTCATCGTTCTCTCCTTCGTTTATCCTTAACTTCTCATTCTTTTCTATTCATTCTCTCCTCCTTCCTTTATCCTCATTCTCTCCTCCCTATGTCCTTCTCCTATCATTCTTTCATCCTCCTCCTACTTCCTATTTATCCCCTTCCTCTTTCCCTCCCCAATTCCTCCCTTCCTCCCTATTTCCCCCCTCCTTCCTCATCTAGTTTCTCTTCCTCCTCCTTACCTCTCTCCCCCTGCATCAGTTCCTTTTTTCTGTGTCTGCGATGAGTTTCTCCCCCACCTTCTCCCCCACCACCTGTCTTTTTAATTTGATTTTACTTTTTTTTTCATCCATCGAGGGCGATTATTTGTCCGATATAAAGTAAATAAAATAAATAAATAATTACGATTGATATTCCCGAGGGGGGCGCCACGTGGTTGCACCGACACGATGCAATCTGGACGGTGTGTAAAGAGTGTTTCCCTCCCTCCCTCCCTCCCTCCCTCCCTCCCTCCCTCCCTCCCTCCCTCCTTCCTTACCTCTGCCCTCTCCTCCTTCCTCCTTTCTGAGAGGCGACCAGCGACCAGGGGTAGGACCTGGGATGAGTCAGGTCTGCAGGTCGCTCTTCTCCCCCCTTCCCCCTCCCCCCCTATCCCGACATTTGAATATCAACGGGAGAGGGTTTTTTATAAGGTAGGGGAGGGAGAGAGGGAAGGATGGGGGGGGAGGTAAGGGAGAGAGAGGAGAAAGTAGAGGGTGTGGTTGGAAGAGGAAGAGGAGAGAGGGAAGGGGGGGGGGGAGAGGAAAAAGAAAGAAAGAGAGGGAGAGGAGGGAGCAGTCTTAAGACAAGCACGCAGGCAACTTGCCGTATGTTATGTCAACACACGCACGCACGCACGCAAGCACAAACACACACACCATCGAGGAACGTCGGGGCGAGTTCCGTGTGGGATCGCGAGTTTGGGGTTGCCTTCTGTGGTGGGCGGTGGTTGCGAGCGGTTCCTCGCCCTCCTCTTCCCCCTCTTTCTTCTCCTCCTACTCCTGCTCCTCTTCCTCATTTCCTCCTCCTCCTCCTCATCATCATCATCATCATCATTTCCTCCTCCTCCTCATCATCATCATCATTATTTTCTCCTCCTTTTCCTCCTCACTTCCTCTTCCTGCTTCTCCTCCTCTTCCTCATTTCCTCCTCCTCCTCCTCCTCATTCCCTCTTCCTCCTCCTTTCCTCCTCCTCCGAGAGAGAGAGAGAGAGAGAAAGAGAAAGAGAAAGAGAGAGAGAGAGAGAGAGAGAGAGAGAGAGAGAGAGAGAGAGAGAGAGAGAGAGAGAGAGAGAGAGTGTCTTTCTGTTTATGTCGGAGTCCCAAACCTGTCCTGTCTTCTCCTCCTCCTCCTCCTTTGATTTCGACATCGGGAGAGAGAGAGAGAGAAAGAGGCAAGCAAAGAGGGCGAGGAAGACGTTGCTTGGATTACGAAAGACATTGCCACAGAGTCGCCCGGTTTTCTCGCTCTCTCTCTCTCTCTCTCCCTCCCTTTCTCCGTCTCTCTCTCTGTATCTCTCTTCCTTCCCTCGCGGGGGGTCGGTTTCCGTGGGTGTTTTCGGTGTCACGAGGCCTCTCTGAATATCCTTTCATCTTCTCTTTCTTTGCCTTTATATTTACATCTTTTCTCTTCCTCGCTCTCCCTCTCTCCTCTCCTCTCCTCTCCTCATTCGCCTCTCCTCTCTTGCCTCTCCTTTCCTTTCTTCTCCTCTCCTCTTCTCTTCTCTCCTCTCTTCTCTTCCCCCCCCCCTCTCTCTCTCTCTCTCTCTCTCTCTCTCTCTCTCTCTCTCTCTCTCTCTCTCTCTCTCTCTCTCTCTCTCTCTCTCTCTCTCTCTCTCTCTCCCTGAAATCCTGACACATGTATACTTAAACACAGACAGCACCTTTGTCTCATTTTCTTTTCCCTCCTTTTCCTTCCTCGTCTCACCCCCTCCCCCCCCCCCCCCCCTTCACTACCACCACCAACCATGGGAACCGTAACCGAGAACCGCTACGAACCACACCACCACACGACCACCCTCCCCACAGCGAGCCATTATGACCCTTCGTGCCTGGTGTCCGAAGGCGCGGTTTCCCTTCACCTCTCGAGGTGTGGGTTGAGGCCGGGGTGACGCGCCGGGGTAAACAAGGTCGGAATCAAAGGCTCTCTCTCTCTCTCTCCTCTCTTTTCTTCTCCTTTCTCTCCTCTCTCTCTCCTCCTGTATTTTTCTCTTCTCTCCTCCTGTCCCTTTCTCTTCTCTTATCCTCTTCTCTTCTCTATCCACTTCGCTCTTTTCTCTCTTATCCTTTGCTCTCTCTTTTCTATTCTAATCTATTCTCCTCTCTCCTTTCACCCCCTCTCTTTCTGTCCCTCCCTTTCTCCCCTCCTTTACTCTTTCCCTTTCCCCTCTCCTTTACTCCCTACCCCTCTCCCTCTTCCCCCCCTTCTCCACCTCCCTCTCCACCTCCCTCTTCCCCTCTCTCCACCTCCCTCTTCCCCTCTCTCCCCCTCCCTCTCCATCCCTCTCTCCACCCCCACCACACAGATCGCCTCCCTCCTCCGTCCACACACCCAGCCAGCTGGCATTACACTTGGCATTCAACGAGGTAGTAAGGAGTTATCCGGCGCGGGCGCGTTACCCAGCGCCACCGAGTCGAGGTTGTTGTTGTTGTTTGGTGCGTCCGCCGTGTAGTTTGGACGGCGCTGGGTTCAGGTGTGGTGGGGCGAGGGGGGAAACACAGGTGGGATGCTGAGGCTGCGGTTGAGGGTTGCATTGCAAGTTGAAGGGCGAGAGGGGGGGAGGGGGAGGGGGAGGTGGTTAGGTGTGGTAGGATGGGGTGGGGTGTGTGTGAGCGGGTGAGGAAAGGGGCAAAGGGGAAGGGGTTGAACCCATGTTGTCCTCGTGGGGTGAGTGGAGGTTTGGAGGGTGGGGTTGGGGGGGGGGAGTAGAGGAAGGAAGAGAGAGAGAGAGAAAGAAAGAAAGAAAGAAAGAAAGAAAGAAAGAAAGAAAGAAAGAAAGAAAAAGAGGAAGATTTTGAGGGGCAGAATGGGATTTGGGGGTGTAGGGGAGAGAAAGAGATAAGGAAAAAGGGAAAAAGGAAACATTGCTCTTTCGAGTAGGTCTCGTGAGCATGTGATTGCGTACCTGTCAGATCCTCGAGGGAAGATGATGGTGATGGAGGGAAAAGGAAGAGATGGAGGGAGGGAAGGAAGGGGGGAGGGTGGGGAATGTGGGAGGGGCCTTTAAAAGAAAGAAAGAAAGAAAAAAAACAGCTGGATGGCTTTGTCGGACGCTGTTTGGAGGGAAGGATTTTTCTTTTTTTCAATGACAGAGGGATTCATTGCCTTTCAAAGAGCAGCCATTTTCCTCTTCCTCGTTGTGGGCGAGCTCGGGAAGATGCGCCCTTTTCCTCTCCCTTCCCTCCAGCCCTTCTCCATACCGTCCTCTCCCTTCTTCCCCCCCCCTTCCCCAGCCCTTCCTCTCATACCCTCCTCTCCCTCTCTACCCTCCATCCTTTACCCATACCCTCCCTTCCTTACTTCCCTCCCCCATACCCTCCTCTCTCTTCCCTATACCCCCCTCCCCTTCTTCCCTCCCCCACACCCTCCTCTCTCTTCCCTATACCCCCCTCCCCTTCTTCCCTCCTTTACCCCTCCCCTCCCCCACCACCCCTCCTTTCCTTTGCTCAATGGCGGCTCAGGTTATGTTTCTTGGACCTGTCTTGTTATAGAGGGACAGTGTCTTGGCTCGGGAAGAATGTAGGCCTATACAATGGGTGTGTCGGGAGGTGGGCAGAGGGAATGGGTGTGGTGGTATGGGGGGGTGAGGTTGTGGGGGGGTAGATGAGGATGGCTGTTTTTTTTTTCTATATACGCCTTATTAGTGCTATTATTTCAAGCATTTTTTCTTCTTCTTTATCTTATATCTTTCATCTTTTCCTCTTTCCTTTTCTTTATCTGTTTATCATTCCCCTTTTCCTCCCTTTTTTTTCCTTTTTTCCCCTCCTCCTCCCTCCTATACCCTCCTCCTTCTCTTCCTCCTCCTCCTTCTCCTTTTTTTATAACAAGAAATGCCGGATTACAGCCGGATTAGGTGACAGCCGAGTTGTTCGGATACCGGGATTTCTCGCATTGGGAGTGATGGCTGGAGTGATCATCCGTATCGGGTTGCAGGTAGGAGGGGGCGGGGGGAAGGGAGGGAAGGGAAGGGAAGTGGAGGGCAGGGCAGGGCAGGGCAGGGCATGGGAGGAAAGGAAAAGAAAGGAAAAGGAGGGGTCGTTCTTGTCTTACTGCAGAAATGCAAGGAAATGATGTCTTTTGATTCACTTGCGTGTGACGGATAGATAGATAGATAGATAGATAGATAGATAGATAGATAGATAGATAGGAGGATAGACATACAAGTAGATAGATAGATCGGGAGAGTTATTAATTTGTATATCTATTTATTTACTTTATTGATTTGTTTATTTATCTTTTCTTTACATCACCCCCCCCCCCCCCGTTTCCCACTCAGTTTGGACACAGGGCCATACAAGGGATGGCCAAACAGCGTGTTGGTATCGGTATCACGTTACATCGCGTGTGACCCAAAAAGCGAGAGAGAGAGAGAGAGAGAGAGAGAGAGAGAGAGAGAGAGAGAGAGATACAGGGGGCAGGAAGGGTAAGGGAGGTAAGGGGGGGGGGCACTCGGCAGGGGTAAGCAGGGTAAGGGAAAGGAAGAGGAAGGAGATGAGGGGAGGGGAGGGGAGAGGTAGGGGAAGAGGAAGGGTGGGGATTGGAGAGGGAAGGATGGGGGGAGGAGAGGGAAGGGGGAAGAGGAAGGGTGGGTAGAGGAGAGGGAAGGGTGGGGAGAGGAGAGATATATATAAAAAAAGGGTGAGTTTGGGAAGGATTGGGATTGACAGGGTGTGTAAGGGTGCTCAGCAGGGTGAGGGCAAGGGATGGGTTTCGTTGGTTTGCGGATGGTTAGTGTTCGCCATTGTTCAGTCGGTGGGGAGAGGGGGGAGGGGGGGTTGGTAGACTATTTTTTTCTATCTCACTTACTCTCTCTTCTATCTATCTCTTACTCTTTCTTCTAGCTCTCTCTTTCTCTCTTCTATCTCTCTTTTTTTATATCTTTCTCTTTCTCATCTTTTCTCTCTTACTCTCTCTTCTCTCTTCTCTCTCTCTCCCTCCCTCACTAACTCACACTCACTCACTCACTCACTCACTCACTCACTCACTCACTCACACACACTTTCTCTCTCTCTCTCTCTTTTTCTCTCTCTCCCTCCCTCCCTCCCTCCCTCCCTCCCTCCCTCCCTCCCTCCCTCTCCTTTCAGCATCTTTGGAGGGGACTTAGAGAGAGAAAGAAAGAAGAGAGAGAGAGAGAGAGAGAGAGAGAGAGAGAGAGAGAGAGAGAGAGAGAGAGAGAGAGAGAAGACATGGAAAGCGTCATTCGAGAAATGGATCTCCGTTTAGGGCCTTTCTTGTACCTGGCTGGCTACCTGTCGCCCTGTACCCCCCTCCCCCCCTATCGCCTTCTTACGTGAAGAGAACTACCTGGGTTTGATGGAGCGATATTGACCATTGTGCATTCTCATCCCCTCCTCCCCCTCCTCCCCTCTTCTTCTCTCCCCTCTCCTCCTCCTCCTACTCCTACTCCTACTTGTTCTCCTTCCCTTCCTACTCCTACTCCTACTTGTTCTCCTCCTCCTCACCCTCCTACACCTACTCCTGCTTGTTCTCCTCCTCCTCCTCTTCCTCCTCCTCCTCCTCCTTCTTCTTCCTCCCATCTCCCTCTCTCTTCTCTTTTCCTCCTCTCTCTCTCTCTCTCTCTCTCTCTCTCTCTCTCTCTCTCTCTCTCTCTCTCTCTCTCTCTCTCTCTCTCTCTCTCTCTCTCTCTCTCTCTCCTCACCCGTACATCAGTTCGGATAATAGCCACATCGGCCAAGTGGGTTCGAGTTTTGAATGGACCGTTTTTTTTTTTCTCTTTCCTTTTCTTTCTTTCTTTTTCATTTTCTTTTCTATTTATATTTCGATTCGATTTCTTTCTATTGCTTCGGTGATTTCTTTTTTCTTCCTTCTTTTTTTAAAATTTTCCCTTTGCCTTCCATGGGATGGATTATTTTGAAATACTCGTGAAAGTTGACCTTCAGAGAAGAATTGAAAGGATTAGGGTATTATGCCCTCGGTTGCAGGGCTCTAGGGCTTCCTCGCATATTGCAAAGAACCGAATATCTTGCAGAACGCTTGTGGAGTATAGGCCTATCCAAATGGAGCAGAAATGAAGAGGTGGAGGTGGAGGTCAGAGGCTACGGGATCAGCCACCCTATGTTGCCTCCCTCTTTTTCTCTTTCCTCTTCTCTGACCCCTCCTTTACCCCTCCTTTACCTCTCCCTGACCCCCTTAGAAGGAGGCCCCAAGAGTGACGTTACGGTCGAAGGGCCTCGCTCAATAGCTGTTTATACTATGGGGAATTGTGCAAGTTGACAGGCCAGAGAGGGAGAGGAAGGGGGAAAGGGAGAGAAAACACACAGGCCAGAGAGAGGGAGAGAGAGAGAGAGAGAGAGAGAGAGAGAGAGAGAGAGAGAGAGAGAGAGAGAGAGAGAGAGAGAGAGAGAGAGAGAGAGAGAGAGAGAGAAAGAACACACACAAACACACACACCTTAGTTCTTGGTTCTCTCCTGGGCGTCCGTTTCCTACCTCGGTCTCTCGAGGATTTAGAACCGGGGGGAAGGAGTGTATGGGGTAGTGCTGGGGGGGGGGGGCTTGCAGGACGCCATTATAATCCTCCTCATCATTATCATTTACTTCCGTGCGAGAAGAGAAGATGCTATCGGAAGGAACCTCTGGATCGATCTCCTCGTCCGCCGTATATTTATGCATATTTATCTTGAACCTCTTCTTGTCTCCTTTAAAAAAAAGGAAACCCTTGCCTCTCCTCCTCCCTTTTTTTCCTAACTTGCAATGCTTAGCCCCTCTCCCCCCTCCCCCTCCACTTCCCCTACTTTCCCCCCCGACCCCGTTATCAGATAATAAAAGCGATAAGGCAGAAGGAGAGGCAAGGAGACGCGGCGCGCGCTAATCGTCGTTGCAGGAAGAAAGGCGGGTCCCATAATGGCCTCCTTTCTCAAGACGGGCCGGGGATTTTCTTTGGCTTACAAAGGAGGGAAGGAGGGAGGGAGGGAGGGAGGGAGGAGAGAGGGACGGAGGGATAGAGGGAGTGGGAAGGGGGAAGGAAGGAAGGAGAATGAGAATGGGAGAGAGAGGGATAGAGGGACAGGTTTTATATATTTATATATGTGTGTAAGCTTCCTTGTGCTCCTCAATGGCAGACTTCTGGAGCTTTTTTTATTCTGTTATATATAGCAACTGGTTAGTCGTAACGGGAGGAGAGGGAGGCTGAGTGAGTGAGTGACTATCGATCTCGAGTGAATTGGGTTGAGTGCGTGACCCTAGGGTGTGTAGGTTTTTATCTGGTGTCCCATATGTGGCGTTTTTTGGGGGAAGGGGTAGAAGGTCTGGGGAAAAGTGCGTTGTGGTTGTGAATTGGCTCCGATGGACGATGAATTGGTTCGCGTTTGGAGAGAGAGAGAGAGAGAGAGAGAGAGAGAGAGAGAGAGAGAGAGAGAGAGAGAGAGAGAGAGAGAGAGAGAGAGAGAGAGAGAGAGAGAGACCCTGTGAAGTGGCAGGGACAGTACTAGGCCTTGGAGTGCATGAGGTCCTCTGGTTGATCTGTTGTGCTGCGGGTGTGATGGTTTCTCACGCTCGCTTACGCCCCTGTGTGTTTGCTTATGTGCGTGGGTTGCTTGCTTTGAGACTTGTGATTTCCGTCTGTTTGGATTTATTTCTCTCTCTCTCTCTCTATCTCTCTCTCTCCTCTCTCCTCTCTCCTCTCTCCTCTCTCCTCTCTCCTCACTTCCCTCTCTTCCTCACCCTCACCCCTACCCCTACACATTTCTTTCCATTCGCCTGTCCCCCCCTCACTTTCCTTCTCCCCCTTCTCCCCTCCCACTCCCTCCCACTCCCTCCTACCCCTTCATGTCTGTTGATAAAAAAGTTTACTCGTCGTAATGGTGTGTTGTGACCACAAGGTGTGGCCGAGTGGCGGTAATGGCTGCCACCTCCGAGTGTTCTACAAGTGGGCGGCCGCCGAGATTTATCACGGACGGCCTCGTTAACGGACGCCTTTGAGTGGTCTCACACTGGTCTCCTTTGTTGCTGCAATCGGGGAATGGAAACAGGTTAGATGGATAGATAGATAGATAGATAGATGGATAGATGGATGGATAGGTAAACATACTTGTATATGGAAAGGTTGATTCTTGATGATTCTTGAGTTTATTTGTGTGTCTGTGTGTACCTGTGTGTTTGTTTCCTTGCCTTGTTTACTACGATACTAGAAAATCCATTAGCATTCCTCGATACATATTACAAAATTTACCTTACTTTATAAACCGGTGCTTCTCAACAACCCAAAAGAAGAGAAAAGAAAAGAAAAGAAAAGGAAAAAAAAAGGTAAACCAAAAAAAAAAAAATAGAATAATAATAAAAAGTATTCCGCATTTTGCCCCCGAAACGAAATGGTGTTTGATGGGTAGCGCTTTTGACGTCGGGTTCTCACGGGAGGGAGAGGGCACTTCCGGAGGTAGACGAGGTAGATAGAGGAAGAAATGGGAAGCAGAGGAGAATCGTGTCCCTGGCAAAAGAGGGGGAAGAGAAGGAGATAGAGAGAGAAAAAAAAGAAAAAGATAACGTATGAAAGTGGAAGAGCACAGAAAGAAGATAGCAGCCGTAGGGGTGGGGGGGAGGTAAGTGGGGGAGTATGTATGAGGAAGGTGGTGGAGGCGGCGGTGGGTGGGTGGGTGGGTGGGTGAGGTGGCCCCACCGCTGCTGCGCCACCGTAAACAATCTATTGTTCCCCCGGACCATCTTTGCTTTCTTACTGTCCTCCTACCTTCCCTTCCACCCACCCTCTCTCTCTCTCTCTCTCTCTCTCTCTCTCTCTCTCTCTCTCTCTCTCTCTCTCTCTCTCTCTCTCTCTCTCTCTCTCTCTCTCTCTCTCTCTCTCTCTCTCTCTCTCTCTCTCTCTCTCTCTCTCTCTCTCACTTCCTTATTTTTCTCTTTGCAATTTGTTACGTTTTTTCTCTTTCTCTCCATAGCTTTTTTTCTCTCCCTGTCTTCACATTTTATTAATTTTCTCTCTCTCTTCACAATTTACGTTCTTCCATTGGCTTAGATATCCTTTCTATTATTCTCGTTTTATTTCTTTTTCTTCGTTTTTTGCCCCCCACTTCCAACATTTTTTTTCCCTCGTTGCGTCAGTCGTGATGCTGCTGCCGCCCCTCATCCTCAAAGCTTTAATACCTTAAGTTCTTATCTCTCTAGCGAATCGAGGATAAGCTTTCGCGTAAGTCCCGACTGTGTTTCCGGTGGTTAATGGTTGCGGGCCCGCATCGGAGGGCGGGGAGGGAGGGGAGGGGAGGATGGAGGGAAGGAGAGGGACAGCGTGACTCGGTTTTCCCGCTCTCTGTCTCTTTTTCTCTTTTCTATCGGTCTTTTCTGTCTCTTTCTCCTCTTTCTGTCTCTTCTGCTCTTTCTTTTCTCTCTCTCTCTCTTTCTATTCTCTTCTTTTTCTTCTCTCTCTCTCTTTCTATTCTCTTCTCTCTCTTCTCTTCTCTTCTCTCTCTTCTCTTCTCTTCTCTTCTCTTCTCTTCTCTTCTCTTCTCTTCTCTTCTCTTCTCTTCTCTTCTCTTCTCTTCTCTTCTCTTCTCTTCTCTTCTCTTCTCTTCTCTTCTCTTCTCTTCTCTTCTCTTCTCTTCTCTTCTCTTCTCTTCTCTTCTCTTCTCTTCTCTTCTCTTCTCTTCTCTTCTCTTCTCTCTCCCCCTTTCTCTCTCTCCATCTCTCTCCCTCTCCCTCCCATACCCCTATCATACCCCTACCCGTAGCCCTTCCCCTTCTAACATGAAAATGTTAAAATTATCTCTCTCGTATCTCGCTCATGTTTTGTCCCTCCCTTTGGCTCTTTCTTTCCACTTCCTCCCTCCCTTCCTCTTCCTCCCCCCTCCTTCCCTTGCTCTCTTTCTTCCTCTTCCCGCCCTCGCTCTCTTCCTTCCACCTCCCCCCCTTCTTTTCCCTTCGCCTTTCCCCTCCTTCCTCTTCTACTCTTATTTCACGAGGTATCCCCAGGAGCCCTCTTCCCCCCCCTCCCCGCTGGACGTGTGTTGTGTGTGTTTGTGTATCCCGCGCTCTTCCTCTTTTCCCCCCTTTCTTCCTTCCTCCTTCTTCTCTTGTTATTCTTCCTTTTTTTCTCTCCATCTCCTTCCTTCTGGTTTTTCTCCTTCTGATGCTGATGCTCTTCCTCCCTTCTCTCCTCTTTCTCCTCCTCCTTCTCTCTTCTTCCTCATTCTTCTCCTCCTCCTCCTCCTTCCCCCTTCTCTCCTCTTCCCCCATCTCCTCCTCCTTTCTCTTTCTCTTTCTCTTCCTTCTCCCTCTCTCCTTTCCTCTTTCTCTCCTTCTCCCTTTCCTTCCTCATTCCTTTCTCTTTATCTGCCAACTCTTCTCTTCCTGCCTCCACCCCCCCACGCCCCACCAGGCGACCGGATGCACGAAGGGTATAGGCCGTGTTTGAGAGAATTTCAACATTCTCTCTCTCTCTCTCTCTCTCTCTCTCTCTCTCTCTCTCTCTCTCTCTCTCTCTCTCTCTCTCTCTCTCTCTCTCTCTCTCTCTCTCTCTCTCTCTCTCTCTCTCCCACCTTCTCCCCCACCTTCTCCCCCTTTCCTTCCCGTTTTGTTGTGTTTTGATGCGAATCGTCCACGTGGTTCCCCCCCTCCACCTTCCTCTTCCTCCCCTCCGTCATCCCCCCCCTTTTTTTTTCTCTCTCCTCGCTCCCCCTTTCACCATTTCCTCCTCCTCCCTCTTTTTTCAGTGTGTTGCAACATCGTCTTTCTTTTCTTTGTCATTCTTCTTCAGTTACCTTTTTCTTTCTCTCTCTCCCCATGCTTTTATCCTTCCCTCCTTCATTCCTTCTTATCTTTTCATTCTTCCTTCCTTTCGTAATATTTTCCTTCCTTCCTTCCATCCTTCCTTCATTTTTCTCCATTTACTATTTTTTATGTTAGTGTGTTTCCTTCCTTCCCTCCTCCTTCCATCATCCATCATCTTGTTTCGACATTCATTCATTTTCCCATTCCTTTTTTTCCCCTCTTTCCTCCTCCCCTCGTTTTGCTCCCCTTCTAATCCTTCTTGCTTCTATTTTTGGCACTCGTCCTCATCCTCATCCTTAGGGAGTGCCGCGTCGATGAGACACTGGCATCCTGCTCGGCGAGTCTTTGTTCCGTTCTTCTTTTGCATTTTCCTCCTCCTTCTCTAATATATATATATATATATATATATAGATATATATATATATATATATATAGATATATATATATATATATATTATTTCCCCTCGTTTTTCAAGTTGTTTATTTTTTGTGAATATAAATTATGTATTTCTTTATTTGTTTCTCTGTTGTTTCATATTTATTTTCCTCTCACTTCCCCCTCCTTCCCTCCCTCTCCTCCTCCCCTCCTCCCCTCCTCCCCTCCTTCCCACACATCCATCCTCACGCCTCCCCCCTTCCACCTCCCCTTCCCCTTCCCCAGACCCTCCCAGATGGTCCCACTTACCACAATGCCGCGCGCCAGATGGTAGAAGCGTACCGTGTATATATATATGTGTGTGTGTGTGTGTGTGTGTGTGTGTGTGTGTGTGTGTGAGTGTGTGTGTGTGTGTGTGTGTGTGAAAAATTTTGAGGGGTCTCCTGTCTTCTGATGATTTTTTCTCTTTGTTTTTGTTTGTTTATCAGTTGTTTTTGTATGGTGGAACGGGTCTTTTGTTTATTATTATTATTTTTTATTTCAAATACATTTTATCATATTTTCAGTGGTTGTCTCCGTGTCCAATGTATTAGATTGGATATTTTTATATATATATTTTTTATTTATTTATTTTTTCAACCTAGTCCTCTTTTCTCCCCCCCGCCCCCCTTTTTTGTACTGGCCATTTATTATTTTCTCAACTATTTTTCCACTCTTCCCTGCCATGCCCTTCCATGCCCCCGTATGCCCTCCCATGCCCTCCCTTCGAGAGTGCTAATGACGACCGCCTGCCATTAAAGTAGCACTTGAGTGTCCCTGGAGGAGGAAAGAGGGTGAGGGGAAGGGAGGGAGGGAGGTAGAGAGGGGGGGCAGGGAAGGAGGGAGAGGGAGGGAGGGAAGGAGGGGGAGAGAAGGGAAGGGAAGGAGGGAGTGGGAGGGAGGGAGAAGGAGAGAATTTGGACTGGTATATTTCGCTCGGGTTGCTGGGTTATTGTTAAGTTCTTTTTCAACTTCTGTCTTCTTCTTTCTCCTCCTCCTCCTCCTCCTCCATCTCCTATTTGTCTTCCTCCTCCGCCTCCTCCTTCTGAGGGAGAGGAGGGGGAGGAGGAGAAGGGAAGGACCGTGACCAGGGAGGAAAGGGAAGGGAAGGGAAAGGGGGGGGGGAGAGAGGGGCATGTCAAGTCTTCACTCAGGCGCTCGAGTGTAGGAATGTCACAACAGCTGTAGCGGTCGGCGGGAGAGGGAGGGAGGGGGAGGGGGAGGGAGGGAGGGGGAGGGAGGGAGGGAGGGAAAGAGAGGAAGACGGACGCTCTGTTTCGCCTTCCATTTCCCTTTTTCATCTGTTCCTGGTATTATCTACATCTGTTTTCTCGCTCTTCTCTCTCTCTCTCTCTCTCTCTCTCTCTCTCTCTCTCTCTCTCTCTCTCTCTCTCTCTCTCTCTCTCTCTCTCTCTCTCTCTCTCTCTTTCTCTCTTTCTCTCTTTCTCTCTCTCCCTCTCCCTCTCCCTCCTCCCTCTCCCCTCCCCCCTCCCTCTCCCCATCCCCTTCCCCCTCCCCCCCCCTCCCTCTCTCTCTCTCTACACACACACACGCCCGCGCGCAGACACTTACGCACAGATTTTGTGGTTTTGCCGTTTGCCTCTGTACATTGTGTGGTTTTATGGACTCACCATTTTAATTATCACCTGTATCGATGTTTTTTATGTCCTTTTCCCTATTATATATTTATTTCTCATATCCATATTTTTTTCTTTTATTTGATAATTATGGTTATAGTGATTATTTTGATATATATATATATATATCTTATTATATCTACTTTTCTGCCATTTCTTTCTTCGTTTTATGTCGAGCTTTCAGTCTCCATCTTTCCACCTCGTTTCCTCCTCCTGCCTCGGGGCTCTGGTGGCACTTAAGGTCTGAGTGCCAGGTGTTCTGTGTCACTGACCGAGCTGGCACTCTCTGCGGACTAGAACGAGGCAGGAAGATAATGAAAATGGAGATGAGAAATTCCTGGATATTTATTTTTCTGTCTCTCTCTCTCTCTCTCTCTCTCTCTCTCTCTCTCTCTCTCTCTCTCTCTCTCTCTCTCTCTCTCTCTCTCTCTCTCTCTCTCTGGATTTATCTCTCTATCTCTCTCCCCTCTCTTCTGTTGTTTTTTTTCTTGTCTCCTCTCTTTTCTCTTTCTATTTTTTCTTCTCTTATCTATTTTGCCTCCTCTCTCCTCTCCTCTCCTCTCCTCTCCTCTCCTCTCATTCACCCACTCACCCTTTCTTTAGTTTTCACTCGCTCACTCACTCACAAAGGCGAATAGGGGGAGGGGGAGGGGGTCCTGGGTAGGGCATACAAAGAAAATATAGATTGTTTGTTTCCTTAATGAATTTAATTTCGTGTTTCCTTCCGGTTTACGTCGGAAGACCGGAGGTGACAGGTGTGTGTGTCTGTGAGGCTGAGTGTCTGTCTGTCTGTCTTTGTGGCATCGTCTGTTGGCGGCGATGTTTGCATGAGGTGTTGTTTTTATCTTTGTGTCTGTATCTGTGTCTGCGTCCTTGTGTCTGTCTGTAGCCACGGATGTATCGGTGGCATGATGTTGCATGGGTATTGAATAGTAGGGGAGGGTGGGAGGGGGTGGGGTGGGGTGGTAAAACAAAGTGCAAAGGTCAGCCTAGGGAACACAAGGTTGGCTTAAGGTCATTCCGGAAATAAGGAGGGGGGTAGCGGGGGGGGGCAGGGAGAGGCAGAAAATTAAATATAGATAGATGAGAAGAAAGGGAGAAAGAAGTAGTGTGAGAATCAGGGGGAAAGCGAAGGGATCGATAAACAGGAGATGAAGATGGGCGTCACCCCGGTACCCCGCCCTCTTCCCTCCTTGTGCCCCTCCCTCCCTCCCTGCCCCACCCTCCCTTTGTCAAGTATTTCACACCCAGCCTCATGGCGAGCGAGAGGGGGGAGGGGGTAGAGGGGAATTGAGGTGAGGTGAGGTGGTGTAAAGTGTGTGCGTGGGGGGGGGGAGTGTAAGTAGGATGTAGGATGGGTAATAGGGGGGGGGGGGTAAATATTTATTCGCAAGGTGTATTTATTGGTCCTTTGTTTTCTGGGGTGGGGGGGTCGGTCTGCTTGCATTGCTTGTATTGGGTGTCATTGCACGGTGTTTTTTTTTTGCAATACGGTTGTCGGTCTCGTGATAAGTTAAGACCTGGATGAAAACACAACGATCAAAGTGATGCACGCACTCACAAACACACATACACACACACTCACACTCACACTCACACTCATACACACACACATACACAATAATGATAATGATAAAATGGAGGTGTGAGATTCGATTCCCCTCTCTCTCAAAGAATGGAGGAAATGGAGAGAAAGTAGGGGAGGGGGAGGAAAAGGAAGACAGGCAGACAGAGAGGAAGACGGATCTAGGAAAGCTGAAAATAATGAGAGGTTTTGTGCTAGGTCGAGGCTGGGACGAGAGGAAGTGCTCGTAGGTGCGATGTAGGGTGCGGGGGGGAGGGGGAGGGGAAGGGGGAAGGTAGAGGGAGGGGGAAGGGGGGGGGGGAGAGATGGAAGAGGATATAGGTTGGATGTAGGATTGTGTTTGGGAAACATTGCGGATGGCCGTGCGTGTCTGTGTCTATGTCTGGCTGTCTTAGTAGCTTTGAGCTTTGCTAGAGTGTCTTTGTTTGAGCTCAATCTGTGTGTCTGTCTTTCTGTCTCTCTCTCTCTCTCTTTTTCTTTTATTGTTTCTTTGTTCGGTGGTCTTTTGTTTCTGTTTTTTTTTTAATGGGACTCGCTTCTTTTTTTATATGTTTGGCAGTGTCTAGGTTCCTTTTCTCTTCGGATCGGAGGCTTTTGAGTGCTGTGAAAACGTCCCGTCGAAGGAGATTCCGTGTGAATTATGTGTTTCGCAATATTTCGGTACTTTTTTTTTTTTTGATCTTTGAGAGTGGCAGGTCCGGGCCAGTCATGTGTGAGGGGCGTTTGGGCGTACGGGAGGGAGGCCGACGAGATGGGGTGGGTGAGTGGGTGGGAGGAAAGGGGAGTAAGGAGAGGGTGGGGTGGGGTAGGGGGGGGGGGGCGCGTTCCTCCCCTCACGTGTAGTTTCCGGTGGCTCATCCCTCACTTCCGCTCCGAGGTTGGGCTTGGGAGCGCGGACCCCCGCCACCCTGCTACCATGTTCGCGATACGTTCCTATAATTTTCTCATTTTCCCCCTTTTTCTCATTTTTTTCTCATTTTCCCCCTTTTTCCCTTTTTCTCATTTTCCCCCTTTTTCCCCTTTTCTCATTTTTCTCTCTTTCCTCAATTTCCCCCTTCTTTCCTCATCACCCCCCCCCCCCCTTTCCTCATTTTTACCCTTTCTTTTTCTGTGTTCGGTAGGAGCAGGGGGTTGGGGACATAGAGCTTAGTTTGGTTGTCTGATTAATCAAGTTCCCCAAGTTTGGTTGACTTTAGGGTTGGGGGTGGGGGGAGGGGGGTAGCGGACGATTCTTAACCCTGGAAAGCCCTCCCCCCCTTTTTTTTTTTTTGGGGGGGGGTCTTCTCTGGAACAACGTCCGGTCTGCTTCCTTTCTCTTGTTTTTTTTTTGTTTTTTTTCTTCGGGTTCTGAACACTTGCGCAGGTGGAAGGATAGGGGTGGTAGGGATGAGAGGAAGGGCGGGGGGGACAAAGGTGGCGAGGGAGGGAGGGAGGGAGCGAAGGGAGGAAGGGAGAGAGGGAGCGAAGGGGGGAGTCACAGGAGGGAGGGAGGAAGGGAGGATGGAGGGTTGGATGGAGCGGGAGCGAAGGGAGTCGCAGGAAGAAGGGAGGGAGGGCGGGAGGGCGAGGCGAAGGGGGGAGTCGCGACGGACGGCGGGGAGGAAGGGAGGAAGGGAGGAAGGAGGCTCCCGATGTCCTTCCTGTCCGTGGCGAGCGGAGCGTGTCATCTCCCCGCCGCAGCCTCACCGCACGAGCCGCAGCGGGTCGAGTCGGTCGAGTCACGCCGGCCTGCAGGTTCCCACGGCCAGCGCGGCTCGCTCGGCATGAGAATGCACGACGGCGGCTGCGACTGCGGCTGCGGCTGCGGCTGCGGCTGGACAGGTTACAGGGGACACGAAAGGGGGGGAGGAAATTCCCAAATTATGTGATTGGCTGTGGCTGCTCTTCGCCGGCGTCCGATCGGGAGACTCTTTCCTTCCTTCCTTCTTTCCTTTCTCTCCTTCCTTCCTTCCTTCCGTCCTTCCTTCCTTCTTTCCTTTTTTCCTTTCTCTCCTTCCCTCTTTCTTTACTTCCTTCTCTCCTTTCTCTCCTTCCTTCTTTCTTTACTACTCTCCCTCCCTCCCCTCCCTTCCCCTCTCCTCCCCTCTTCTCCCTCCCTCCCCTCCCCTTTTCTCCCTCTCGAATACAAGTGAAAGTTCCTTAGCGAGCTTCCCGAACCGAACATCCTGCCGCTTTCGGGGTTGAGTCAGGGAGGGACTCGCCACGGTCAGGGCAGGGATGGGGGGGGGGGGAGGCAGATGGCATGCTGATAACAAGGGGGAAAAGGGAGGTTAATGACGATGGAAGGGAGGGAAAGAGAGGTAATGTGTGTGTGTCTGTATGTGTGTGTGTATGTATGTGTGTGTATGTGAGTGTGAGTGAGTGAATGAGTGTATGTACGTTTGCTAAATTCTATGATATTACATTATGTTATATCTTAATAGATTTATATATATATATATATATATATATATATATATATATATATATATATATATATATATATATATATATATATATATATATATATATATAAATTTTTCATGTCAAGTTGACTAGGCTCTAACCAGTGCTTCTCTCTCTCCCTCAGGTAAGCCGTCTGGCTAGGTTCAAGGTCAGTCGTTGCTGAGGCGACGCCGGTAAGTTCCTCGCACTCTCATGACCTTGTTCGAGTGCATTCTTCTAGTCATGCATGGGCTGCTTGTCGCGTCTACATGCTCCCCGTCTGGAGGGCGTGTGGTCATGAGCATGATCTTCTCCGGAGCTGTTTGGGTGGGAAGAGGGAAAGATTTGCGTCTTTCTTTCTCTATCTTTCTCTTTCTCTCGCTCTTCCCTCTCTCTCTTTCTCTTTCTCTTTCTCTCGCCCTCTCCTTCTCCCTCTCCCTTTCCCCCTCACTCACGTTCACACATATACATCATTTTCCTCTTATTTCTCATTCTCGTTCCTTTGCCGTCTACTTATCCCTCATTCCCTCATTTTATATATACATACACACACACACACACACACACACACACATATATATATATATATATATATATATATATACATATATATATATATATATATATATATATATATATATATATATATATACATATATATAGTAACAGCTGACCGGCTGGAAGCATATGATTTTTATCCGGATGTAAATACTCGGGTGTGGATACGACCATTGTGGATTTAATGGTTATTTACGTTAGGTTTATTTCTTGTGGGTTTGATGTTGGTTCATCGAGGAAA
>BOPN01002062.1:7500-30000 GCA_017312705.2 Penaeus japonicus | reverse complement strand
TTAATGTGGTTATTGTTTAAGAATGTTTAAAATTGCCTCCGCGATTTTTGCTTTTTAAATTGCGCGCCGACTGACTGACTTTCACTTGTTTCTTCCCGCGGCCACACCTGCGGTTTCGCGCCAATTTCGAAAGCGTGACCACCGCCTAAATAGCGAATTCGCAAATGTGCAGGCCTATTTTAGAACGTTGATTGTAGGCCTACCCACCTTGACGTAAATAATGATAAATCTTGGCGTGTTCGTATTTCGAAAGCGGCCTCGGCGGTCCGCGCAATTATTGGTCGAAGTGTCCGCGGCTATTTTCGTCTTTAAATTCCCGAAAGCCGTTTCAGATTTCGAATTTAGAATGACATTGTTGGTTACGCGCATTCGAGAGTCACGCCTTTGTTATCTGTAGGACATTTTTTTTTCTGTTGATTTTACATACATCCAACTGAAACCAAAAATCAACGGGAAAGGAATTGATTGCTCTTAAACGCCCCCCCCCCCCTCCTCTCCCTCCCCCCCTAAAAAAAGAGGACCTCTTCCCTCTTAAAATACATTTCGGACAAGTGTTTTGAAGAGGTGGGCCGAGTAAAAGCGACCCATTAAACAAACAAGCACTTGAGAGTGGCAAACACACGAACACACACACCCGCCCTCATACTCCCGAGATTCCCGCCAAATTCGATTCATTGTCGGGGTGGTGTGCGCAATTCGCCCTTCTTTTTTTTCTCTCTTCTCTCACTGACTGTTTTGTTTGCTTTTGCTTTGAACAGAGGGAGAGGGAGAAAAATAGAGAGAAAGAGACAGAGGCAGAGAGAGAGAGAGAGAGAGAGAGAGAGAGAGAGAGAGAGAAGGAAAGAGAGAGAGAGAGAGAGAGAGAGAGAGAGAGAGAGAGAGAGAGAGAGAGAGAGAGAGAGAGAGAGAGAGAGAGAGAGAGAGAGAGAGAGAAATTCCGTTTTGACATTTGTCTTGTATTTCAAGTCGGAGTGGATTCCACCAGGCGGCCGTAACTCGCGGCCAGTTAGGCATGGAGGCCAGATTCAATTATCGTCGACCTATTTCGGCGCGGCCAATTGTGCGTGCGTGTGCGTGTGTGTAATTAGCGTGTAGCGTAGCCCAATGCAGATTCCTGACGTTGTAGGCCTACGAAATTATGCAGTTTTTGAGGGGCGGGCCTTTCAACAAAAACGCTGGTATTTTACCCCCTCCCGTTTAGCCTGGCCTTTTGTGGGGCGCGCATGGCATTGTTCTCGGGAGAATGACGGGCTAATGACGTTTTTCTTCGGCAATTTCTCCCTTCATATTTTTCCCTCCACAAATTTCGTAGGTTATGTCGGGGTACCGAGGAGGAGGAGGAGGAGGAGGGGGTACGGGGGAGGATAATGACCAGTTATGTAATCCTTTTTGATGTTTTCCATTTTTTTTTCTCTCTCTCTAAGACGACGACGATACAGGGTAGAAAAGACGGCCTTTGCCCCGTCGAAATAACCCGTCGAAGGGACTCTCTCTCTCTCTCTCTCTCTCTCTCTCTCTCTCTCTCTCTCTCTCTCTCTCTCTCTCTCTCTCTCTCTCCTCTCTCTCTCTCTCTCTCCTTCTTCCTCTCTCTCTTTCTTCCTCTCTCTCTCTCTCTCTCTCTCTCTCTCTCTCTCTCTCTCTCTCTCTCTCTCTCTCTCTCTCTCTCTCTCTCTCTCTCTCTCTCTCTCTCTCTCTCTCTCTCTCTCTCTCTCTCTCTCTCTCTCTCTCTCTGTCTCTGTCTCTCCACTGACGGACGTCCTGGTATATATATGAAGGGATGAGGGGTCGGGCTCATGTTTGTATTTGAAGGGTGACGGGAATGAGGGAGGTAGAGAGAGGAAGGGAGGGAGGGAGAGAGGAAGGGAGGGAAGGAGGGAGAGGGAGAGGGAGAGGTAGGGAGGGAAGGAGGGAGAGGGAGAGGTAGGGAGAGAGGAAGAGAGGGAGGGAAGGAAGTAAGGAAGGTGGGAGAGAAGGAATGAAGGAGGGAGGGAGGGAGGGAGAGGTAGAGATAGAGATAGAGATAGAGATAGAAATAGAGATAGAGAGAGAGAGCGAGACAGCGAGAGCGGTGGGTGGACTGATTGCCTTAAAAGCTCCTAGACCGGCCGGCCCCGCGAGCTGTGAGTTCACCTTGGCGTCGACGTGGGTTTAACTTCTTTCGGAGCGCGAGCGAGGGCGTTGAATAAGATGTCTCGAATTCTTGCGAGATAGAGGGAATTTCTTTGGGGGGAGGGGGGGATGAGAGAGAGAGAGAGAGGGAGAGGGCAAGAGAAGGGAAGGGGGTGCTTGGGTTGCATGTGAACACACGAGTATGAATGCGGGTGAATAAGTGAATAGGAGCGTATGTGTGAAGGTCCGTGCGTGCATGTCACTTTGAATCGGCGCGCGGGCGAGCGAGCAGACACTGTCCAGGTGTGCAGAGCGTGTATATCATGCCTAGTTTACCTGTCATTAGCCCGGCTTTCCGGCCAAGCAGGGGAGAGGGGAGGGGAGGGGAGGGGAGGGGAGGGGATGGGGGACTGCAGGGTCTGCCCTGAGGTAGTTTCCATCCCCCGCGGGAGGCAGACGCGTTGAGCTTCCTTCCCCCAGGGGATTACGTCATAGCGAGATCCATTTATCACCAGGATTTGTTCCACGTTATGATTTAAAACGTGCGGGGTTTGTGTTTCCTATTTCCTTCTTTTTTTTAAAAGTCTTCGGGGGAAGGTGTAGGTGTCGGAGGCGGGTTATCTGTAGGCGGATTGGCCTGGCTACACGATGGAGGCCTCGATAGCCTTGGGAGCAGCGCCGCCACAAGGCCACCGCAAGGATAATGGAAGCACAAGTGTTTGGCGGCGACCTTGGTGGCCGAACGACTCCTCTGGCCATAGGCGTGCTGGGAACCATCAGGCCGGGCCCGTGACAGCGCCCCGCCGATGGTCTTGGCAGGGGGCAGGGGGCAGGGGGAAGGGGAGGGGAGGGGAGGAGCATGACGGCGGTGGGGGTTCAAGGAGAACCGGCGCCCGACCGTCCCCGCGTGGCGACAGGAAGCGAGGGGAAGCTTCCATGATGCAACGCGGGGGGGAGGGGGAGGGGGAGGGGGAGGGGGTGGGGAAACTTGAGTTTTACAGTTAGTTTTCGTTTCTCTTCTTTTTCCCCCGCCAGTCGATTAGCCAGCGAGTCCCCCCCAAGTGTGGGCTGACACTCGGAAGATTTGGCTCTATGGCGGGAATTCGCTTTTGTTGTAGGTCCTGGACGCGGCTGCGGCGGCGGACGAGAGACACGTGGCGTGGTTCCACTTTGAAGTCGTCGGGGCTCCGTGATCTAGCGGCGATTCCGTTTGTTCCTCGAGGCTGATGGAAGATGCGTGTGGGCAGATAATGATGGTATGCCGCGTGTGGGATGCGAAGAAGGGGTAGAAGGTAGAGGGCGTGCCAGGTGCCTTCGGCCGCGTGGGAAGCACGTAGGTAGGGGCCGCCCGGCCAACGATTCTACGGTCTCTTGCAGCCCGCCCACACGCCCCTCCGAAACCCGCGCCAGAATTCGTCCTCGAGCCGTTGTCTTGCGTCCTTCGGTGAGGCCCCGCCGAAGGCCAGCTGCAAGGGAGCGGTCCTTCTGTGGACGGTCTCGGGGCCTCGTGACTTTTCTCCTTGGCTCTTCCAATTCTGTCGCAAAGGGGGAAGAGAGAGAGAGAGAGAGATGGAGATGGAGTCGTTGACGGAGGTGTGCTGGCGGGGGCGCGGGCGCGGGCGAGGCGCTGCCGAGCCATTCGATTATTCATGAGGCTTCGAAAACCCTTATGATGTCTCGTAATCATGGGACCTTTATGGATTGTTTAATTATGCAGATTGCTAGACACTCCCTGCTCACGCCCTTGCCTCCCCAACTGCTATTGGGGGGCCATGCGAAGGGTGGCACTCTTTTTAGCATTGTGTTGATGCGCTGTCGAGGTTTCTTTGGAGGATTGGCCGTTTTTGTGGTGGTTATAGTATTTGCAAGTGAAAAATGTTGAAGAGGGTTTTCTCACTTATTGATTAAAAGTATTTTGTTTTAAGAATCCCCTGTTCCATCATTGATTTCAAGATTTCTCCTTGCCTCTTAAGTGCAATTGCTAAGGCAATTGCTCTTAAGTATTGATTGATGGGAAAGCAGTTGGACATTAAATACTTTCTGATTAGGTCTTTTAATCTTCAAATGCTTAATGTACATGTTGTTCCTGTTGACATTTTGCTAATTCCAAGCATTGCCTTGTCTTGCAGGAGGATGAGAAGGTCATTGAGTTGGTGAAGAAGTACGGTCCCAAAAGATGGACCCTGATCGCCAAGCACCTGAAGGGCCGCATTGGGAAGCAATGCCGGGAGCGTTGGCATAACCACCTGAACCCTGCCATCAAGAAGAGTGCCTGGACCGACGAGGAGGACAACATCATCTATGAGGCACACAAGCAGTGGGGCAACCAGTGGGCCAAGATTGCAAAGCTGTTGCCAGGAAGGTGAGGACTGTTGCTTGAAAAAGCTGCATTGTTTTTCTCTTAGACTTTTTTTTGTTTTTGATTAATTTACCGTCTTTTTTTTTTTCATCTTGTGCTATGTATTTAGTTCTTAGGGAGCAAAGACTCTAAAATCCATGAAACATTCTAGGACTGACAACGCGATCAAGAACCACTGGAACTCGACCATGCGGCGGAAGTACGAAGCAGAGATGACAGCCGCTGGTCGAAAGAAGCAGCGTGGAGGACGCCCTTCCTCTGCCCAGACTCCTCCTGTGATGGCCTCTCCAGTTCCCCATCCTCAGCATTACACACATGAATATCACCACAGACCAGGTGAGCTGATTTCTCTCTCTCTCTCTCTCTCTCTCTCTCTCTCTCTCTCTCTCTCTCTCTCTCTCTCTCTCTCTCTCTCTCTCTCTCTCTCTCTCTCTCTCTCTCTGAAAATTTTATATCATGTAACAATAATCTGTTTATAGATTGTCTGTATTAAAGTTCATGAGACTGGTATTTATTTTTATTATTTGTATAATGTGTACGGAATCTAACACCGTTATTTTGTTTGTTTCACAGATATGATGGGACCCCCTATGAGTCATGCCCCACCACATTTGACACAGCAGACACCACCTCCACCCCCTCAGTCCCACATCTACACCCCCAATGGTGCCTACACCCCAACACCACCCCACCCACACCAAGAATTCCACCCTCATAACCACTTTGACATGCCACCAGCCATGCACACGCCCGTTCCCATCAACAACACATCTCCATATGGCCAGGAGGCATATCCACAGGTGGGTAACACTGTTGTACTATTAACATGTATACGTTATGCAAAATGAATGAAATAAGATGCATTGTTGAAGGTTGAAGACTAATCTCTTCTGACACAAACTAATGACCTGTCTTTTCTTCTTTCCAAACAGAGCTACTGGGAGCAGAACAGCCCCTACAGCACAAACTACACCATCCCTCCTCAGCAGCAATCATCTGTCCACCAGTCACAGCAAAGTCATGCCCCAGGCACTATTCTGGATAGCATTGGTGTACCTGTCTCTACCCAGGTGAGTGAACCATGCCACCTGCAACAGTCTTCACCGCGGGGTACTAATGTGGGTATAGTGAGTGCGCCTGTTTTGAGTGAGGAGATTGGGCCCATGCACCATCAGCTGCCACCGACCCCAGGAACTCTCTTGGATTGTGAGGGGTCACCCTTGTCTAGTGAGGTAAGGAAGTACAAGAACAGCCCTTGATGGTTGGGTTGAACTTTGAACAGGAAGGTTCAAGTAATGATCTTGAGTTTATATATATATATATGGTTCCATTTTGCATGATCTAATTTTAAAGTAAGTTCCTGAAAGTATATGGAAAGTGAATAGTTTTGATAGACATCATATAATTGCACGGTTGTGAAAGTGCTATGCAACGCAATGCACTTACGACTTGCCAGGACAGTAGAGCAGCCGTTGATAACGCGTCCCCTTATTTCGTATTCAGCAGGTGAGCACATCCACCCCCACACCACCTCCAGGGATGCCTACTCCACCCTTGAGTCAGTGCAACCAGTACCCACCCCAGCTGCCCCAACCGCCCTCCGTGTCGTCGTCGTCGTCAGATTCAGTGAGCCCGCCATTAAACCAGGGCTTCTTGCTCTCCCCGGACAAGACTAGTATCTACCATGACCTTGGTATCATCTCCCCTCTGAAGTGAGTTGCATTGAGCTTTGTACTTCATTAATTCAGTTATTGATATTGATGTTATGATATATATGTGTGTGTGTGTGTGTGTATGTGTGTCTCTCTTTTTTTGTGTTGATTGTCATTATTTCCATAACTTTTCTGATAGCTTTTATCTTTCTTTTTTTTTCTTCTTCTTCTTCTTCTTCTTCTTCTTCTTCTCTTTGCTAAACACTTTTATTTTTAAACAGGTACTTTGAGGAGTTGGGATCCCTTTCTCCCCTGAAGCCTGACCGTGGTATGGAAGTCTTCAGGGCTGAGTTGGACATGGGTGCCTTTGAATTGCTTACATGCAGTCCTGTTAAGGTAACAATATCTGCAATTATACATGTTTTTTAAAGATATATCTGAAGGAATGATATACATTTATTTATTTATTTATTTATTTATTTGATACATTGTTTTATGTAATCTATAATGAATAAGTGATGTAATTTTAATTTTACTTCTACTGTTTCAGATAAAGCAAGAAATTATCCAGGAGCTCTCCACCCCCAAAGCAATTTCAGCTTGTAGTGTTGGTGCATCCTCCTCTTCCTCCTCCTTATCTGCTCCATCTTCATCTTCAATTTCTACATCTACTGTGAACTCGTGCCCGATAGCTTCCATCACTTCCTCTGTTCCCCCCCTCTCCACCACATCTGCGGTCACTACCAGCGCCACTACAACGCTCAATATGAGTACCAACAGTGGCCACAACGGCTCTTTCTCCTCCCTGAACTCGTCACGCCTCTCCACTCCTCCCATTCTGAGACGAGGCAGGAGGAAGCAGCCTTCGCCCACCAAGAGGTCCCTTCTGTCTCTGATGGTAAGATATCTCATTTCCATTTGCTGATTTGTTTACTTTGTTACCATTTTATGTTGTGGTCATCATTACGGGTTTTGTTAGTTATTGTTATTACGACTTGTTGTTGTCGTTGCTTCGTGATATTCGGCCATATTCTAAACCTTTGGGAATGTCCTTTTCCAGGAGCAAAACGAGTCTCTTCTCACCACCCCGCAGAAGGTGACACCCGTCAAGAGCATCCCCTTCAGCCCCTCACAGTTCCTCAACAGTCCCAACATCTCTTTTGACGATGGCAACCTTACATCCACCCCAGTCCTGGGAGGCATTCCCGTCTCGCAGTCCACCCCCGTCCAGCCACCTCCTCCCTCGTCCCACCCCCACCACACCTCCACGCCCAGCGAGTCGAGTGGCCAGCCCCGGACGCCCAAGTCTCGTAGGGCTCTCATCCAGCCCACGCCCAAAACTCCGACCCCGCTCAAGAACGCCTTGCGGGAGATAGAGAAGAAGAGTGGCCCTCTGAAGCACCTGGTAAGATATTTTTTGCTTGTCTATAAGGATACCTAATGTGAGTTGGATATTGTGTTTTTTTATTTCACTTTATTCTCTGTGTTTGTTTCACTTGTTCACAGAATTTCACCATGAATTGTTGATCTTATTTTCCACCCCTTTCCTATTTGCAGCCTCAGACGCCAACACACCTAGAAGATATAACTGAAATTATACGCAAGGACACTGAGAGAGACCGAAGTAAATTCGAGACTCCTTCAGTGAATAGTCAGAGTGCACGTAATCAGGTAAGATTTTATGGAAGTGATTAGTTCGATCTAAAAACCTATATCAATCAAAAGATCTTTCAAACCTTTGCAGGAACATGGTGATGATATTAATGTACAATCCTCTTCCTTCAGTCTGGTATCAACGACAGTGGATACGGCACAGTAAAACGCAAAGCGCCCCCTCCAAGTGGAAAAGAGAATTCCCCAAGCAAAAAGGCACGGAAGGCTCTCCCATACTCCTGGTCAACACCGGGGGAGATCCAAGTCCCAGGCTTTTGCGCAGAACCATTAACTCTTATGCCAGAGACACCTGTAAGTACAGTTTGATTTTTTGTAGAAAGTTTTTTGCCTTTTGTAGAAGTAGTATGTGTATGAATATTTACTTATATATTCTTAGATTCTTTTTATCCACTGTTAGAAAAGCGTGTACCACATCACATTGCTTTTTCCCTCTTGCAGAGTAAGAGCCTGATAGGTGATTCGTCGGTGCTGTTTTCACCGCCCTCAATCATCCGCGACACGCTGCCGGATGAGAATCACCCTCTCGCTTCAACATCTCTGCTGGGCAACAAATCCCCAAAGAAGGTAAATATCACATTAGAATTAACCAGTGATGTAGAATCCTAGCAGGCATTCAGTAGAGGTAGAAGGTAGAGAGCACTGAAGTATTGTAATGTAAGTAATGGTCAGAAGACATTGATAAAACCCAAGACTCTGACCCTTTTGACAGTTGTAGTGAGCCGTATATCATTCTCTCTTCTGTCCTTGTATTTGAAGATATGAAACATACTCTTTTAATTGAAGTGCTGGACATATGAAGGAAAAAAATATATAAATTTCCTGCAAAGTAAAGTTAGTTACACTTTTACAAATACGCAGGTAAGTTTCCTAAATACAGTATAATGTGTCATGTTTAACAAAGATATATGTTGGGTTTAAAAAGCAATAAACAATTGAATCAGAAGTTATATTATATAAAATAAAAAGAGAGCTTCAGCTGTGAGCACTGAATAATAAGACCCACAAGTTGTTGACACTCGAAGTAAATTTCCCCCATCTGACAAGACCTCTCCTCCCACCCAGCCGAGAGAAGGGGAATTTGGGTGCGTTAAGAGGATATCCTTCGGCGAAGGCCAGTCCACCAAGGCCAACCTCTCGAAGGTAAACGCGCACTTAGGCCAGCTGTGACCTTAGTCTGCTGTTTGTTTGGTGTACGGAGGGGGGATTGCCAGCGATTAATGGGGGGTTTATTTATTTATTTATTTATTTTTTTATTTTTTTTTTTGTTTCTTAAACCGATGACGTAACCAGTGGCTTTTCTTTATAATGATGCATGATTTTGCTTCTCTTCATCAAGTGCATGGAATGAAGGTAGCTAACTAACTTACTATGTTGATAGGACCTTTGATATATGCTTATTTAGAGTAATTGATTAACTGTTTCATACATTTTTCATTGTATGATTTGTATTTACAAGTTATTAAGGTAAGAAAAAAATGTAATGGAAGTACCATCACCTACTCAAAAAAAGATTGAAAAAAAATGGTTTCTTTATGTTATTTCTTTGTTATTATTATCATTATTATTATTATTATTATCATCATCATTATCATTATCATTATCATTACTACTACTACTACTACTAACTAGGTTAGATATCCACTCAAGGCTTCATTTAATTAATCCATTTGAAAAAGAAGGATCTTACTTAAAATTGGATTGCAAGGAAGCACAGATCTGATCCTTGGTCTCTACTCCAAACTCCTCTCATCTCATCTCATATTTGTAGTTTTTCATTTTTGTTGGTCAGCTCATGAATTGGTTGTCTGTCTGGCTTTTCAAATATTTACTATTGATTTTGTTCACTGATTCCATTCCTCCTTCTTCAAGTGTTTAATATTCTCTTATGTTTTGTGTGTTTGTCTGTGTGTCTTCTTTTCCATTGGGATACTGTAGTAGTTGGGGGGGTTGATTTTATGTAACTGGCTTTCATATTTAATCACAGATACACAGTTACTTCTTCTTTTTCTCTCTCTCTTTCTCAGTTTATGTTGTTCTTTGTGAACTGCATTATTAAATACTTCCAAATGTCATATCTTCCTATTATCTATCTCATTCTCTCTCTCTCTCTCTCTCTCTCTCTCTCTCTCTCTCTTTCTCTTTCTCTCTATCACTCTCTGTGTGAAAATGTAGTGTAATTGGAACTCAACCTGATTTCAATCCTTCCAGCTGGACGTGAGGTGGGAGATGGTGGCCTGCGGCAAGACGGAAAACCAGCGCCGCCTCACCGAGCAGGCACGGCAGTTCGTCACCCAGAACTCCACTCTCAAGCCACGGTCGCTCAACTTGTAGGGGAGCTCTTGCCACTGGGGCTACATGCGGAGAAAATTCTTAGGAGCAGTGTTGTTGCTTTTTATCGTTTGGCGTGGGTGTATGGGGCTATATATCCTGAAGTGTTTGTAACCAGCCATTTATATATATATGTATGTGCACATATATATATATACATACATATATTTACATATATTACTTGCCTCTGAACTAGTATAGACGTTCATTGTTTATTAATTAATTCCAATTTTGTAGTTTGATATTGTGAAACAGTTTTACTGTTGCAAGCTTTGTTCCCTCGATGTTCATCCTGTTTATTATGTTCCTTAATAACTATGTGTTATTAATCATTTGGGATTTGCTGTTCAAGGAGCATTATTGTATTTTTATGACTTTTTCCTTCAGTATAAACTATGTAACTTAATGATACTCTCCTAAAGAAACTCCTGTGTCCCAAGGGAAGACAAGCCATGAGTGCGAATGTTAATCATAAAACGCAAGTGATCTTGGTGGGATTAACATTTGAGTTCGGTCTGTCGAGTAGAGTGGTATGGGCAGCCAGTTTTAATAGCAAGGTTAGTGTATTTAGAGAGAGGTACAGTATAGGTTGATATCAGATGCCTTGGACCTTAGATGCAAAATGATACCGTTTGTAATGGGGTAAAAAAAAAAGGGTTTCAAACAAATGAGTTTAATGTTATCAAAATAATTTCAAAAACAGGTCCAAGATCTTATAAAAGTTAGTATCCAGTGCCTCTCTCTGTCTGTAGTTTATGCTATTATAGGAAAACCCAGTTATTATCAAACCAAAGTTTTGTTAGCACTATCAAAGAGTTTGGTAAGGACCTAGCTATTGGGTTGGGGCATATGATGCCAAACTTGTGCTGGCAAGTAATAAATAGTTAGGTATATCAACTGTACATGTGCTATGATATTGGAAGTCTGTTTTTATTCTTGGGGGAATTTACAAACTTCTTTTAATTAAAAGGTGATAGATGCTATGTGGGGGTATTTTTTAATCATGTATCAATGTAATGAACAAACTATTAAGCACCTATAATCTCATTAGCTTTGTATATAGTTGCAGCTTTGTAGGAAGAGCTATTATAGATATTGAGATTTTTTTGTGACACTCTTTCCTTTATGCAAAGAATGCTCATTATTTCAGTTACAGCATTGATGAATGAACAAACATGTATTTACTTTGCCTGGCTTTCTAGGAAGCTGACCATTATTTCCTTTTCATTTATGTTTTTTTGTTAAAGTCTTATAATAATTTTATGTGAAAAGTTTTAAGCCTTATCTATTTTTTCTCAAGCTAACTGTTAAAAATGGCTTTAATTTCCACCCTTTTGTGTATATGAACTATCTCGTGTAGACATCTGTAGCTTGTGTTGATAGGATCTTTCAATGTGCACCAGTTTTGATTAAACATAGAGAAAAAAAAAAAAAAGGGGGTCACACTGTGCTGGTAACCTTCATCTCATTTCTGTGTCTCAAACGTGCACAGAACGACTGCTCTTGTATACCCGCGGGCAGGATTTGTTGCCGTTTGAAGGCCAAGGTTTGTCACCTGCATGTGTTTTAACTGTCATTTAGTTTAAGTGTTATAGTGTATAATGTTTATCATTTTAAACAGTAAAGAGTAAGGCTTTTTTTTTTTCTCTTTTTTTTTTTCGTTTTTTCTCATGTGTGTTATCTGCACTCTCACTCTCCCGTCTGCAGCATTTCACAGTCCGTACATCTGTTCCAGCACAGGTGACCCACCCTTTGAAGTGGTAGTGTAGATTTTTACAGCTAAGGAAGGAAAGCATTGTATATGGTTATTTGCCAAATGGGTTCTGCTTGTTTTTGTGTAATGATTCAACAACCAGTTTGTATGGAGGAACAGACCAAAGTAATATATTTTTCTTTGTTTTTATTAAGATTTTCCTGGGGAGGGGGATGGGATATAGGTTAGGGCAGGCTGCACGAATGTTGGTGCGTGCGCCGACGTTAAGTTTCTTGGTGTGGGGGGGCAGAGGGATTTTTATAATCGTGCAGAAGTCTTTTACTGCGTCTTGAGAACCTCATGCAGATAAGCATTAATTATCTGCATTGACAAAATATATAACTATGGAGTATTTTGAATAGAAAGATGATTTCTTGTACTCCTAGCTCCCCTATCCATTGTTTCGAGGCTAAAACGGGTGTATTATTGCGGCCAGAGAAGTTTTCCAAATAGTGAGGTTTGTTCAACGACATGATGCAAGATGGTCAATATTTTTCGTTATTGTTTTTTCCCCCCACAGTCACATGTGTATATATTTCAAGTTACCACCACCACCAACCTCATGTAAAACCTATAAAATTCTAAAAACAGAGCATTTGACTAGCAACACATTTCCACAAGGCCAGAGTGAAGCAAAATTCCATGGCCACAAAAAAGAGAAAAAGAAAAAGATTAAAAGGAATTTCGGAAGCTTGACGTTTACATCCTTTTTGAAACTGGTGTCCAGCTGGAGACGACACTACAATATAACGCTCCTTTAGTCATCCTGTGCTCCTGGAGTCCGCAATAAGCTTTCTTCTGTCCTAGTCATGCTGAACTGCAAGCAAGCATTTTTCCCACGGATTATTTTTCTCGTTAAATCGCCTGATTGCACTCGGGTCTATGATAAGCAGACGACACCTATCATCCACTGTGTACACACTTCGTCGTCTTGTGTTACACTACGCGGTGCAGAATTTCAGGCCATATCTTCCTGTTTGTTGCTAAGGGCATATAGTTGTACCAAATATTGAGCTTTTCCCAAGTTAGTGACACTAACAGTATATTATATATATTCAGTTTAGAAGTTACAGCATATGTTGATTATGCATTAACTTGTTTCTGTCGGAGATTAATATGGAACTCTCTTTACTTTCGTATGGTCAAGGGAACTTTGTACAAACTAATAATACGTTTATTATATATTTTTCAAAAGTTCTGTGCTTGTCATATCTATAATAATAATATCCCACGCGGTGCAGATTTGAGGCAGCTCTATCTTCGGGAACCCATTGGCTGAAACTTTAATTGAATAGATATTTATTTCCATAACTTGCTGCTACAACCATTTGATCTAGATTGAAATGTGAATAAATTAAGTGACCATAGTTGGTTTGGCTTTTATTTCTGTACCTCTTTTTTATTATTATTCTCTCCAAAGGGTGAGAATCGCTGTTTGTAAACCAGGTTGAATAAAGGTGTCCAAATACTAATTTACAGACACAAATACACTTACTTTGAAAGTTGTGACCAAATGCAAATTCAGGTAGAAATAACCTTCTTTCATAATCTTCAATCATAATTGCAAATGCAAGTATGAAGGTTGCAATGCAAGTGAAATACAAAGACTTATTACCATACTCTCAAAGAAACATCAAATGCAAATGAGATACAGATAGTATTTTAAATTACTATCATCCAAAAAAAAAGAAATAATATTTATTTGGTCAAATATTCTATACATTAAAAGACCAAAGTGCACTTCACTTTACTTTGAGGAGAAACAAACTGATATTTAGCAATTTTGACTATTATTTTGCATAATCAAAGGAACTAAAATTCTCACTACAAATTTCTGAGAAAAGTTACCACTTACTGACATTTTAAGTTCATTAACACAGATTAAGATCACAGATCAGTAATTTTCAATGTTCAACTGACTATTGAAGTGGATGTATTAATCAAGAGAGGATTATTTCTAAACAATTGAAATTTGTGCTGTTATTTGTAATAAAGTTTTCATCACTGTCCATACCAATATATTAGAATTATTTCAGATTTCAGAAATATGCACTTAAGTATAATAGCAAAAAATATATATCAACTCCTAATGTTTGATCCAGAATGAATTTGCAATGGATAAATGGCTCTCCTATGATCATTCATTACAGTTTTTGATGATGTTTTATTATGGGAAAGAAATGAAATAAAACTAATGGTGTTAAATTTTAATCTATCATATATTACTGACAGCACTTGATAGACGTGTTTTTCCAAAAGAAATCCTAAGATTATATGGAGCCTGATATACCTTACCTGTAATTAACGACTTATTTGGCAAGCCAATTTTGATCATTTATATTTTGGCTTTTTAAACTAGTATGTTGAATTATGTATTTGACTATTTGAAGCAAATACAGTAAATACAAGAATCGGATATAAATACCAATGCAAATATACATGAATTGATATTCTCAAATACAAATTAAATGCAAATATCAGTTTTGGTGGTTTTGTAAATACAAAAACAGATGCATATTTGACTGTATTTCCTAGCTTTTAAGTTGCACCTCTTCAGAAGGTACACTTCTTTCTTTCAAGGATATTTTGGAGAATAAAAAAAATGATATGGAATTATAGCATTCCTTGTAATTCCTTAAAAAAATAAGAAAATAAAGTAAAAAGAAAAAAGGCACATGAACCTCTGATAAGATAAACCTTTGGATGTCTAAACTTAATCTAATATACAACTGACCTCTAAAAGTTTCTATGATATATCCTATTAAGAGATTAAACCTTTAATAAAGTAAAGTGAATTGAAGAAAAAAAAGGTGTATAGAATGTTTTGTTTGATACATCTGTTTTTATGTCTTTACCAAGGAACAAATGGTTATTCACTTCTGAATGACATAAATACCATCATAAAAAGAATAATATATAAACACTAACACTTGAGTCAAAGGTGCCAGAGGACATGAATAAAAATCATGGCAGAATGAACCCAAATACCCAGTGCCATGCAAAGTTGCCATGAGATTCAAATTGAGTGCTTCTGCTTGCGTCATCGAGTTGTTTATCAAAAACATTAGCATAGAACCATCATAGACATGAGCATTATCATCATCATAAGGTATTACTGACAAATATAGTGGGGTTTATGTCTTAATGTTTATCTCATTCTTTCCCTTTATAACATATTGCTGAGTTTTCACTGATATTTTTGAAAGCGGTTCTCTTTATAATTTGAATGTTTTGTGGCACTGTAAGCCTCTATTTCCACCTTAAACTAGCATTTCCTTGATTATGTAATGTGACCTGATTGGTTTAGAAGTGTATAGAAATATAGAAAGCATAATTGCATAATTTCTAGTATATATCTATCATGTATGAAAAAAATTAAAATGTTTTTTTGTCCTCACATAAACTCATAATCCCATATTACTTCCTTCATGAGTATAATCAGCATGGTTAGCAATTGCAGAGCATATAATACAATATAATTCTATCACACCCTTCCTAAAGCCGATGAAATACAAACTGTTTACCTCACAATGAAAGTATACAATCAGATTTGTGCATTGTACACTCAAGCCAAGTTCTAGGTAACAGGCACATAGCAATGATATTGAAAAACAAAAAAATCTAAAGAAGATTCATAATTACAAAACATACTTTTATCTTTCCTTTTTTTTTTATTGTGGCATAAAAAAAAAATTATGGTACTTTAAGTTGTACTATTGTGAATCCAGGAGAGAAATCTATTGATATGCCAACACTTTTATAAATATAATATTAATCTCATATCAATTAAATGTTTTCATAACGCTGAAGGAATATCTTGTGAAATACCTGATTATCTTATCAATTATAAACAAAGCACCAATCTCATTTAAAAGACCATTTATTCCGCATAATTCCTGTTTAAATTTACTATATACTGGTAGGTGTCCCCTACCATCTTTTTCACTAACCTCTGCAACAAACACCCCATCAATCAACTGGGTTAAATATTAGATATCCAATGTGCTTTTATCCAGCTGACCTAATCCGACACAAGTAACTTCATGCAAAATTTACTGTATATTGTAGGATTTAATGTAAATTATCTCTATATTGCAAATTCAATGTTTGTTCAATTTGTTTATGATACCAAATAATATAGATATCTTATCCCCATGAAAATAATCGCTCCTTGAGATTAAGTAGCAGTGGGTTTTAGGCATCAATTTCAAGTAAAAAAATATGACTCATATAATTAATAATATTCATTGCAGTACTTTTTGAAGTAAGATTTGTATAAAGCACATTGTAATGGACCAGCTTAACAAAGAACCACGTTAATGACCTTTGGTGTGACTGAAGAAAATAATTCCGAATGATACATGGACAAGATAAAAAACTCTTTTTCTGGATCAAAATTTATTGTGAAAATCTTGAATAACAAAAAAATCTATAAAGAACATTCATCATTACAAAACATACTTTTATCTTTTTCTTTTTTTTATTGTGGCATAAAAAAAATATAGTACTATTGTGAATCCAGAAGACAAATCTATTGATATGCCAAAACATTTTGATAAATATAATGTTAATCTCATATCAATTAAATGCTTTGATAATGCTGAAGGAACGTCTTATGAAATACCTTATTATCTTATTAATTATAAACAAAGCACCAATCTCATTTAATAGACCATTTATTCCGCATAATTCCTGTTTACATCGTGTTAGTCAAACCTTCTGTAGAACTTAACTAAGGGTATTAATAAACTAGTACCATATATCAGTAAAGATAAAATATTCACTTGATAAGTCCAATAATGCATTCATGTATTAGTTTGATATATCTTTCATTAGTAACAAAGAGATTCATCATGTTTCCTTCTGTACTTTTTGTATAAATATGGTATTGATATAAATGCATGGAAATAGACAATGGCTGTTGCATTATGTTTTTTTTTTTTTTTTTTTTTTTTTTTTTTTTTTTTTTTTTTTTTTTTTTTTTTTTTTTTTTTTTTTTTTTTTTTTTTTTCCTGAGGTAATGACAACTGGGAGAATAGATGTGATATAAAATTTATATAAAATTTGTGATTTTGATCTTGCATACAAATATCTTTCTTGTTTTGAATTCATATGACAACCTTTCTCATTCTTATAAAAAGTATACAAGAAAAGAAAATGGAGAAACGGGGTGGAAAAAATAACCAAGTAAATATAACCTCTTTGAAATACAAGAAGAAGAAGAAAAAGAAGGAGAAACAGAAAATCTCAATATGACAAATTTCCCATTCATTAACTAAACGGCTTAGCTGTATAGAAATTAATTAGGTGCTGAATAAACCGTACTACAACTGACTCTAACAAATCTCAGGGGTCAGCGATGGTATTGACAGTTTCACCGACGTGCTGAGAAATCCCGATGTTCATTCATGCTGAAACACGCATGATGAACAAGTCTGGGTCTACTTAATGTTATCCAGTTCACGCCTCATGAAAGTCGGCATGACGAAGGCAGCGCGGTGGATGTCGGCGTTGTAATATTTGAGCTGCAACTTTTCGGCTTCCTCCAGACCCCAGACTGTCTGCGGCTCCTTGAAATTTGTGTCCTGAAGGAGGGGGAAGGGGGGAGGGGGGTAAATGAGAATGAATACGTGAATTGGGAACATGGTTATTTGTCTGGGTTTATTTTCTTGTTTTGTGTAATTGATAAGAGATAATCAGTACTTGAAGATATTAATAATCAAGAAATTAGAAGGCAGAATTCAACTGTAAATCTTGAATTGCTAGGAGCTTTTTTTAGTAATACTGTATGTCTGTTATATTTCTACACTTATTAACATGGTACTAAACTCTATAAAACAAAAACAACTACACAACTCCTTCTAATAAGTACCAGACAAAAGCAATAACATCAATTCTTCTGATAACCTTTTCTCAAAATACCGGCGCGTACTTGCCTTGTTTTTACTGCAGAGGAGAAATCCGATCTGGCCAGAGGGATAGGACGGAGTACAAGTATAAGCGTATTCGACCACCGGGAAGATTTTCCGACAGCTCTTGACCAAGGAGGTGATAAGCTCGACGTGCAGCCACATAGACTCGCCCTGACACCAGAGAGAAATTATAAATTAGCGACTCTCTCACGGACGGCTACATGGAGTGGACGAGTGCAAAAGAAGTCGAGATATATTGTAAAAGATATTATGATGATATTTTGATGAGGATAAATGGGTCTATCTTTTAAGGTTATGTTGCTTCATGAACATTTAGTAATAACTAAAGAAAATGTATTAGTACTAGAATCTTATTCTAACTCCCTCCTTTGAGTATATATATATATTTTTTTTAACCAAACATTTAAAGTAAAATAAATAATAGAAACACTATCATACATCTATTGATTATGATACTATTCTGCTATACAGAATTGTTTACAAATCTAAAAACAATAACAACTACAACAAATATAACAACAATAATCACGGTAATAATTAGAGTAGCAATAATAATAATAACAACAACAATAAAAATAACAGTAACGATAATAATTCCGGTAATTTTCGAAGGTGAACCGACCTGGCACGAGAGTATCCCTCCGTCAGACAGCTTGTCTTTCATCTTGGCGTAATAATCCTCGTTGAACAGCGACACGGCTGGACCTGAAGGAAAGATTAGAGAGGAGCTCGTGACAGCTGATGATTCTTAATTATCATGTTTACACTCAGCTCGTTGTTTTTTTTTTTTGTTTTTTTTTTTTGTTTCCTAATGGTTTTGTTATTTTTCTTGTGTCTTTTTAGGATGTATTGGAGCTGTCTTGATTTTTCTTTCTTCTTTTATAGAGTATGTGTATGTGTATTTGTGTGTGTATGTATAATGCATGCATGTATATGCATAAATGTATATGTGCATATATGTACATGTGTATGTGCATGTATATGTATATGCATGCAATATCTGTTACATACCATCTTTCGTGCTGTCACCCTGGTCATCATCAGCAACAACAGGATCTGATGCATCGGTGATAATGACGTCAAACTTCTCATCTGTCTTCTCGAGGAATTCAGCGCCATCGCCAGTGTAGAGGGTCAGCTTCGGGTTGCTAAATCCACATCCCAATGAGGGGGCGTAGGTTTTGCACGCTTCTATCACCTGTTGGAATGATTAGAATTTAATGAAAAAAAAAGCAATGACCTTAAAAAACATTGTGAATAATATACATGGAGTGGTTTTTATTTGTGCTTATCTTTATTTTCATATGACGTGTCAAGTTTCTATGTATCTTTTATCTTATGAAAGAGTTAACATTGAATAGTTTTGGCAAGAGGATGAAAAAAATCTAATGGCACTGGTTATAGGTACATATAATTAGTTTGATAATTAGTATTATTGGAGATTAATGAATGTGATTTTATGTCTCTATAGGTGTAGAAGTTTCAAAACAAGAAAAGAAAAAATAAATTGTTTTACAGTGAAATGGTTAAATTGGTAATTATTTAAGGATTGTATATGGCTGGCCAAAAGAATTTATGTACAGTACTTCAAATGCAGGACTTATTCAAAACAAAGCTGTGTATAAGAGCAAAAAAATAAATATTCTACACAAGAATCCCCTTTGTGAAAAAAAAAAAATCTAAAAATAAAACTCAAGGCTAACATATGGAGTTCGTACACATCATACCTCGCTATCTATTTCACACTGAACCACTTTCTCAACTGCTGGGTGCTTGGCTACCTCACGAGCAACGCCTCCGTCGCCACCTCCAACAATTAGCACCTGTCATGGAGAGAGACTTTTTAGTGAGGCAACAGACCCACGTCATGAACATTATGATCAGTCATTATCATTTCTTAAGATTTATATTCCCTGTGATATTGGCACGAACACTAATGAAAGACAAAGATGTGAAAAATGAACTGTTCTTTACCTTTTTCGGAGAAGGATGAGAGTTGAGTGGCAGGAAGGTTATCATCTCCTGATACGAACATTCATCACGCTCCGTGAACTGGATTGCACCATCTAATACCATCACTTTCCCATAATTGGTGCTGGAAAATATCATTAAGATTCCCATATAAAAAATTCTACTCCTCAACATCTGTGACTACAGTGACTGATTGATTGAAATACTTGTCTTTAAACATCACTTTAAACAATATTCACACAATTCCACGCGAGAACTTTTGATTAGCCTCACCTCTCAAACAGCTGGATGTGTTGGTACTTGCTCTGCTTTTCATGAAGAATCTTTTTAACTTTGAGAGAGAAGGCTTGTCCAGGCCACATAGGAGAGCGCTCCGTGTACCAGCCATCAAGTTTTTGGTCCATCTCACCGGAGGCGTTTTCCTTTATTGTGATATATGTGATAATTTGTGGTGATGACTTTTTACTATTTCTTCCCCCCTTCCCCTTCCCCTTTACTTTCTTGTATGTGAGATCTCTTGAGGTTAATGGAAATCCTAGCAATATAAAAGGGTATATCCTTATTCCACCTATGTGTATTTGGCATTACAAAACCATTAATTTTGAACTTTGACCTTGATGCATGAAAGGAGTTCATAATCACTCTAATATATAAAAGAAAAAATGTCTTTTGTAAGTGTATTAGCAATAATATAACATCTTTACTTTTTTTTATCATATGACTACCATTCCATTAGCATACAACCAATCATTAAATAGGATATGTATGACAATCTACCTTATATCATATAAATATATTCTTACCTTCAGGATAAAAATCCCACCCCTACCACACAAAAAAATAAAGTAAAATAAAATAAAAATATAGCAGCCTTTACAGGGAATCTGAGTAAATCACATGTAAGTAATATGCAAAGTTTAATTTGAAATGGGTGGCCTAAGATTTTTTACTCTTCTTCACAGTCTGTCTTCATCATAATTACCCTTATTTTCCTTGGCTCTTTCAACTCCTACTGTGCCAAATTTGTAGCTTTATACTCATTTACCACCAACTTTACTAGAATTCAAAACAACACCTTTGGAAAGTACTTACAGCCTTTGTTTGAGAACTTTAGGAAACGTGAAAGTACTCTCTGCCAACGCCAAACCTAAAAACCCATAGATCCACGTGGTGGCAGGACATTATAAGTAGTTGGACTTGTAATCTCTTCCTAATCTTATCTTTGTGATAGGATGAAAGCCTAAAACCTGTTGACCTATTCAAATTGTCATGAAATCTCAATCTGTTTTGTGTAAAGATCTTCAGCTTTGAAATATATAGGTCATTCAATAAAATTATTAAAAGGAAAATAATGTTAGAATAAGGAGGTATAGGAGCAAGAAAAAATATAATACATTATAGATTTTATTTACAAAAAATATAAAACATTATAATAAGCAATCTTCATTCTAATGGTAATAGTAATTAATTTCTACATATAAAGTTTCATATAAAAATACATTCAAATAAGACTTAATTTTACAAGCTACTTCATTCATACTAAAGAGAAAAATTTACAAAATCATTATGAAGCATTCACTACACAGTCCACTTGTTAATCTTCATCACTGTCAATAACGGCTCTAGCCTTCTGTCTGCCACTTGCCAAGGGAACGTCATCTTCTGAATCAGAGTCCAGCATTCTTCGACGACTGGTGTTGGCTTTTTCATTCCCTGCATCCTCATCCGTATTCATGCCTGTATCATCTAGCAAACCTGATGACTCTGTGTCTAGATGCAACTTAAGGTCGTGGCTCTCCATCACAGGGGTATCTTCGTCCGAATCGTCGGCAATGATGAGCCTGCGCTTCTTTTTGGAACTTTTATCTTCTGCCGTTTTGAGCTCGGCTCCGCTGTCATTTCCTTCGTCGCTCATCTGCCTCTTTTTCGAAGCTCTCTTAGCTGCTAAAGGAGAGCGAACTTGACTGATGGAAGACAGGGGCGTTTCGTCATCGCTGGAGTCGTCTTCAACTACCCTTGACCTCTGAGGCACAAGGGGAACTGAATCGTCAACATCTTCTGTGTTGATTGACGGCTCACTGACAACAAACTTGTAATAATTTTCTTTATCTTCGGGATTCATGTTTTCCAAGTCGGATAGGTCATTTTGTCGTTTCTTTGTCTTCTTAGCCTTGGGCTTCGATTTTGATTGTGTTTTTGACGATTTCTTCTTCTTTGGCTTCTCTTCTTGGGATGCTTGCACCTCCACTGGTTCTAAAGGTACATCAGCATTTTCGGAATCCAAAGTCACTCCCGAGATACCCTGCTTGAGGTACTGGGACCTTTTTCTAAGTCCCTCTACGGTCAGTTTGGAAGGCACACGCCAGAACATCTCTTGGTTGGTCAGGGGAGGCTGTATGCCAATCAGCTTCAACAATTCTTTGAACTTTTCATCCTCCATGGCATCTGTGCAGGTTTCTGTCATGGCAAGAATGGGAACAGGCTCAAAATCACCATCTTCTTCACGGTCCTCTGCAACGTCAAGGAGGACACCTGCGATCCACTCAACTGCTTCTTGCATGTTTGCTTCTAAGACTGTGTTGAGGGATTTGGTAATCAATGCTGGAGTAACAACTGGTACAGTGAAAGTGGTTGCCTTGCTTTTCTTTGGAACTTCTTGTCTACTCACTGCACCACCTTCATCATCACTACTTTGTTCGCTCTGCACATCATCCTCCTCAC
>BOPN01002062.1:0-2500 GCA_017312705.2 Penaeus japonicus | reverse complement strand
CCTATACAGTGATTGAAAATAATATTTAAAAAGTATTTTGTTCAAACATACTATTAATACATTGTTTGTTTTTGTTTATCAAAATTTTGATGTTTCTATTAATATAATACAACAATATGTCAGTCTTCTTTACTTTTAGATTCCTATCCATTTATCATGTTTATGTTTTTCAGAATAAAACACACCCCTTGATATCAACAAAGATTTCCTGCAAATGCAAAAAAAAAAATAAAGCCATTTTCGGATTCATTAAGAGTCGCCTTAACAGTTCTGCACACGACCCCTTTTCAAAATTCCAACATGTTCCACTTTCAATCCTTACAAGACCCTTAATACCCCCACAGTGTCCGTCATGATGCCTCGTGCGGCATTTTCACAGAGAGGACTTGTGTGGAAGCGTTTATCGAGAAGATTTTGATGATCTTCCAAAACAGGACTCATTTACAAATATTTCTCGGAATAGAACAGCAATGACAATCTTCTTTTGGAATAGAACAGCAATGACAATTTTTTTTCAGATTAAAACAGTAATGACAAATATTTTTCGGAATAGAACCGTACCGACAATTTTTTCTGGAATAGAACCATAATGAAAAATCCTTTTCGGAATAGAACAGCAATGACGATTTTTATACGGAATAAAACTAACGACGTAAATCTAGAGAGCGAAGGGTTGTTGGCCTTTGTCGGAGCGGAAGCCTAAGCTAAGTCGGTCTTTACCCACCTTTATTCTTTATCATCACCTTTATTTTTCACTCCCAGGATTCTCCTTTAGAATCACGTCCTTCTCAACAAAGAGATCCTTACGAATTTCGAAAGGACTTTTCCCTTTTTCTCTCCGGATTCTGAACATTTATCGAGAGTGAGTTCTTATTTAACAAGAGTTTTTGTTTTGTTTTTAACTAAATACCAGATCACGGGTTTTGGAATTATGTTGAATTACGTGGAATTATCGTCGTTTTTCTCTCTTTCTCTCTTTCGTATGTCAAAAGAAGAAAGGAGATTTTAAGAAGATAATTAAAGAAAGTAAGAAGGAAAGGAGAGAAATAGATAAACGTGATAATCTAAAAGGACAAAACACCCAATATATACAATCAATATGATAAAAAAAGACCTAAAACTCAAACAAAAACAAAAAACAAAAACCCACGAAAGTGACATTTGAACAGAACAACAAAAGTTAAAAAACACTAAATTCCTCCTCAAATAACACACAAAAGACAAACCGAATCACACAAACCAACTCGAACAACCCTCCTCTCTCCCTCAAACATAAGAAAAAGAGGAATAAATCCTTAAAAACGAGTAATATTTACCTTTTTTTTCCCACACGTAGTCCTACGTCCTCCTCGCGTCAGCTGATTCTGCCGCCATAACATTCGCGGGAAATCGAGGAGACAGATGACGATCGGGAAGCGCAATGCCTCTTGTTTCTTTCATTTTTGTCTTTTTTAGGTCTTTTGGGGGGGTTTTCTCCTTGGGTTTTTCTCTTTTGGGGGAAATTGGTGGTCGTGTGGCGTTGTTTGTTGATTTTGGTATTGGTGGATTGAAGATTTTTGCGATTTTGCTTGTTTTCGGTTTCTTGCAATTGCATGAAACGCGTATTTGTTTCAAGCCTTGGAACGGACGTGAGAAAACCTCAATGAAATGAGCTTTTTTTGAAGGGATTCGAGCTCAGAGACTTACCTAACGTCGCACACACACACACTCGTTCTAAGAGAGACACGACGTCCTTATGGTCACAAGAGACGTGTCATGGCGTGAAATTACCTTGGCTTCGTCTGCCTTTAAGAATACCGAAGAGAGAAAGACGAACACGTGGCTTCAGGGGCGGTGGTGCCACGTCTCGCTTTGGTTAAATGGTTAAATAATCCTTTTCTCTTGCTTGATTTACGCTTGGTCTTGTGTTGCTGTGGTGTTGGGTTTAGTTAAGGTGGGTCTTTAGACTTGTTTTAGATGTGTAGCTTTGTGTGACGGTGTTTTTTGAGGGGTGGTTTATTTCCATGTCGGCATCATGTCCCCGGGGTTCATGGTTGGGCAATAGGCTTACCTTTTATAAAAGTTATATAAACAGGATAATATTGTCATTAAACTTAAATCTCACATCTTTGTTGAATTGAAAATGAGTATCTTCTGTGTCCCTTCTGCCTTAAATGATGTCGAAACCTCACTAGAGATTCCTATTGTTAAAACATATATATATATTTTTTCATTTAAATTCACAGTAAATCATCATTACAGTGATGGCAGTTTCCGAATCCGAATTGCATGTTGGAGTATTATCGCATTTTTTTTCTGATGTCTTGCAATTATACTGTATAAAACCTTATATTTATTCAGTAACCTACCTTTCTCACAAATATATCAATAAATACTATTACGGTATTTTTTGTTTCTGAGAGAGAGAGAGAGAGAGAGAGAGAGAGAGAGAGAGAGAGAGAGAGAGAGAGAGAGAGAGAGAGAGAGAGAGAGAGAGAGAGAGAGACAGTAAAAAAAATAT
>BOPN01002061.1:219270-221770 GCA_017312705.2 Penaeus japonicus | reverse complement strand
TTTTTCTTTCTTTGTTCTTATTTTGTTTTCTTTGTTTCTTCTTTTTCTCCTGACGTTTTCCTTATTCATTGTGTTTTTGTTTGTTTCATTTCATATATCAGATGTTCCTTATTCCTCCACTTCTTGTGCACTTTTAGAGTGAAATTACTCCTGAATTTATTGTCTGTATCATATTAACAGAACTAATCATTGAATTTAACACTTCTTTTGCTATCCTCGAGAATTGTATCAATGAGCCAAGCTTGTCGATCCTTCATCAGCTGTTCACATCGTCTGCGTAAAGTAAATGGATCCTATTTTCTAAGCCCTTTCCGGTTCTGTGACCTGTACAGAGCTGGCCAAGGATCATTGAAAACTGTTATTAATGATAGTGATAATGATAGTGATAATAATGATAAGTATGATAATGAAAATGATAATACTGATAATGATAATATTGATGATAATTATTATTATAGTAATGATAATAACAACGACAGCAACAGTAATGACAATAGTAAGAAGAACAAGGATGATGATAATTATTGTAATAGTAGTAGTAGTAAATAACAGTAGTAGCATTAATAATAAGATTTTTCTAAATTTATGCTCAACTTCCCATTTTTTCATCGATATATGCAGTTATCGCCATTACTTCAAATATTTCTGGTATATTAAGTTAGCCATAGTAGAGGGACCATAACATACACAATCTTTTAATCTGTCAAAGACAGATTAAAAGATTAAAAGATTCTTTTAATCTGCACCGTTTGGTCATCATCCTCGTACATTTTTTTTTTTTTTTTTTTTTTTTTTTTTTTTTTTTTTTTTTTTTTTTTTTTTTTTTTTTTTGTCCCTGAACTTAATAACAACCGGAAGAAACTATATGGAAAAAACAATGGGCACGATGATGTACAGGTATCAGAGAACAATCCATCATCGCCGGAAGATTTCTCAACATTATTATATGTCTTATACATAATTCCTTAGGAGCCAATCGGATGTCGATGGATTAGATTAAGAGTTAAATTGGGTAGCAATAATTCAGGTGAGTTGAATGCCCTTTCAAGCAGCTGAAGATGACAATCATATCCAGATATCTAGACATTAAACAGCATTCAAAATTTGGCAGAATAAAAAAGAAAAAAAAAGAAAAAGGAAATAACCTGAGGACAGAAGTGTCATAGGCACAATATTCATACCATCTGCGACGTGAACCTGATTTTTGTGCAATTGATGCTGGGATTCATCTAGAAGGTTTATCTGAAAAGTCAACTAAGGATCAAATGTGACACTCAATACGTTGGGTAATTTAATATGCCATAGCCGACCATCCAAAGTTAATAATTCAAGGTTGGGAGAATTAGCTAATTATGATGTTCGTTTTTTCTTCTCCTTTTTTTTTTTTTTTTTCTTTTTTTTCTTTTTTTGCGCGCGTCTACACTATCTGCCCCGCACATTTACTCAAAATAAAACTTTCCTCAGTATCTTAGTCCTATGCCAGAGTCTATCTGCTACTATAGACACAAAAAAAATCCTTTTCTTTTGGCACCTTCTAATCTTTGCCATCACCCATCACCTCTTTTTTTCAGTTTTTCGATTAACAGTTTCATCTCTTGGGCCTTTAACATGGTATTTCGATTTCAGGGAATTCCTTATAGTTTCGTTCAAAAGCTCGTTCTTCTCGACCCTAAATCTCATTGGCTTCCATCTTTTTTCTATATGTATCAATTTGTTTTATCATAGTTATCCTCATCAATGTCATTATCCTTATCATCATTATCATCATTATTAGCACTACTATCGTTGTTATCATTATCATCTCTTCCATCATCATTATTGTTATCATTATCATCACCATCAATGCTAATATGAAATAATGATAATGCTAATAATATGACTCATATCAATGATGATAATGTTAATGATGATAATGATGATAATATTAATGATAACAATCATATTGATAATGATGATGATAACAGTAATAATGATAATGGGGATAATGGTAACAACAGTAGTAACAATGGCAATAGATATTATTTTTGTTATCATCGTCATTATTATTAGCATTATCATCATAATTTATGTCATTATTACCATAATTTTACCAATATCATTATCATTACCATTATCATTATTCATTATTATTATTGTCATCATCATCATTGCCATTATTGTTATTGTTTTTATTAGCATTATTATCAATTATCATTATTATTGTTATTGTTGCTATTATCATTATTGCTACTATCACAATCCCTATGTTTATTGCTATCATTATCATTATCATCATCGTTATCATTGGAAACATTCTCATTTTTATTATGATTGTTATTATTATCATTGTTGTCATCGTTATCATAATCATCATTGTTTTCGTTATTGTTGACATTATGATTATCACTATTACCATTATCATCGTTATTATCTTTTCCATCATCTTCCTCATAATTATCACTGCTCTATCATTATTGTCACTCTTGTCATTTTTGTTTTTGATGCTGTTGATAGTAGTCAG
>BOPN01002061.1:211770-214270 GCA_017312705.2 Penaeus japonicus | reverse complement strand
TATGATTTTAATAATTTTCATTGTATATATACGGTAGTGATAAGTACGTGTACATATATTCATAAACATACATAAATACATACACACGTACAAACACATATGAATTTGTGTGTATGTGTATATATATATATATATATATATATATATGTATGTATACGCATATATACATCATACATACATATATATATATATATTTATATATATATATACATACATACATAAAACCCTCTTTTGCTTTATTCATAGTTAAATCTATAGTAATCTAGATCATAACTTGAGTTCAGAGTCCAGTTTCCTCCCGGCTGCAATATCCGAAGAAAAAAGAATAAAACCAAATTCGGGTCCGGAGCATTTTCCACACACGATCTCCCATGCGATACTGTGTATAAAACCAAGAGGATTTTGTTGCAAATGCTGCACTATAAAATATATGTATATCTATATCTATATCTATCTATCTATCTATCTATCTATCTATCTATCTATCTATATATATATATAAATATATATATATATATATATATATATATATATATATATATATGTATATATGTATATGTATGTATATGTGTGTGTGTGTGTCAGATATGTTTTCTAATAAGTAATTTTTTGAATGTCATCCACGCGCCAAGCCATATCACGTTCTTCAACACTAGCAGTATCCACAAAAGCATGCACCCTTGTTCCGGCGAAAAAGATATTGACTCGCCACCTGTCAGATCGCTATGCAGAGAACACTCCACTCATCTCTTTATGTTACCTACAGTTACTTCTGAAAATCATAACATAAATCATAACACGAAATCTGCCATAATAACAAATCTTTCAGTACCATTTTGGCCATGTCAGGTGCAAGGATTATATCTATGACAAACGCAATAAAATGCTTTTCTAAATGCAACATCTTCGAATAGACTGCTTTATCGACAAGATTAAATTTATTCCCTTTTATACCACGCACTAACTGTAGCCTTTATTGTCCCAAACACACACATATATCAAAGATTGCATTCCGTATCCACTGCATGACATTTGCATTCCCTGCTCTTCGCACTGCTCACTACAGGTAATTTACATTCATAACGCGGTAGTATCTATCGGTAAGCATTCAAACTCTGACTCTGCTATCCATTACAGTATTGGGAATCTTTATCTGAAATACGGAGGGAACTATTTCTTTTTTTACAGCATGATATAAGTTGTGTATATATTTAACCAGTACATCTACGTATGTATAAACAGCGATCTAATTCACCAATAATAAGTCATCTTTCGTGCAATCGTGTTTATCCGACTGATAATCGTTGTCTAAACTTAGCATAGCGTGAATTATCAATATCATCATCATATATTGCACAATGTTGCATGGCACTGTTGAGATCAGACCGCCGAAACAGGTGAGCTAAGACGAGCGTGCAAGGGCTTAGACAGGCGGCGCTAAAGGGAATAGGCTGTGCACGTGGACGTAGGTGCAAGAAGTGAAGCGAGTGTGTGTTCCGGTTGCATCTGAAACCATAATATATCAAATCTGTCATTTCTACAGCTGCGTAAGCCTACCAAATACTGTCGTTGTTGCTGTTGTTGTTGTTGTTGCTGTTGTTGTTGTTATTGCTGTTGTTGTTGTTGTTTTTCTGTTGTTGGATTCTGGCGCCTCCTTCGCCTCTTGAAATGTATATATTTACTTTCTTGCCTTGTTTAGTCCTGTGTTTCGATATCTTCATTCTGATTATTGATGATATGACGTTGTCCCTTTTGTTATGATTCTCATTGTATATATACATATGATATATATATATATATATATATATATATATATATATATAAATATATATACATATATGTGTGTGTGTGTGTGTGTGTGTGTATGTATGTATGTATGTATGTATGTATGTAGATGTGTGTGTGTGTCAGATATGTTTTCTAATAAGTACCCTTTTTGAATGTCATCCACGCCGCTATATCACGTTCTTCAACACTAGCAGTATCCACAAAAGCATGCACCCTTGTTCCGGGGAAAAAGATATTGACTCACCACCTGTCAGATCGCTATGCAGAGAACACTCCACTCATCTCTTTATGTTACCTACAGTTACTTCTGAAAATCATAACATAAATCATAACACGAAATCTGTCATAATACCAAATCTTTCAGTACCATTTTGGCCATGTCAGGTGCAATGATTATATCTATGACAAACGCAATAAAATGCTTTTCTAAATGCAACATCTTCGAATAGACGGCTTTATCGACAAGATTAAATTTATTCCCTTTTGTACCACGCACTAACTGTAGCCTTTATTGTCCCAAACACACACATATATCAAAGATTGCATTTCCGTATCCACTGCACGACATTTGCATTCCCTGCTCTTCGCACTGCTCACTACAGGTAATTTACATTCATAACGCGGTAGTATCTATCGGTAAGCATTCAAACTCTGACTCTGCTATCCGTTACAGTATCGGGAATCTTTATCTGAAATACGGAGGGAACTATTT
>BOPN01002061.1:155000-160000 GCA_017312705.2 Penaeus japonicus | reverse complement strand
CGCCGAGACGATGCAACAGAGAGATATGTCAATCAAAACTCGTGATCTGATCCCGTATAGATGTTTCCTTGCACGTGCATTAAGAGACAGGTATCGCTGTCCTGTGCACGGCGGGTTCTAGCATTTGTCACACGTGTGTATTTTACCCGTAACAGCTGTTGACCCCCCCCCCCCCGTCACTAGAGGTGGGGGAGGGGGTCTATGTCGAGATACTGCAGTTTTTTGTTTTAGTTTATATCCATTTCACTTTTCCTTTTTCTGTAATTTCAGTAATGGTAATGAATATAATTAAAGTACTATGATAATGATAGTAAGGATAATAATCATGATGATGATAATGATATGATACTAATAATGATAATGAGAAGCCAATACTGATGATGGTTATGATAAGATTAATGTTGATGATGACTGATAGCAGTTATGATAATGAGGATGGCAATGAATATATTGATAATAGTAATAATAGTAATAACAATAATAATAATGAATACTAATAATAATGAATAATAATGATAATAATGATAATGATGATGATAATGATAATAATAGTAATAGTAATAATAATGATAATGATAATAGTTATAGTAATGATAAGGATAATGATAATAATAATGATAATGATGAAAACGATGATAGTAATAACAATAACTGAATAAGATGTGCTTGGAACAAAATGAACTTTGAAAGCTATTGCATTGCCCATCCATTACCAGTTTCCGAGCAATCCCACAACAGAATACAGTTACTCGTAATATATCTATAGCATTTTCCAACTGCATATGTGTGGACTGCAGATTCTTACAAGTGCATCTGTTTCTATCCATTCCCCTGAACAGAGAAACATACGTGTTAGGTACACAGGTGTGTTTATGCTAGACTGTATGATAGTATGTTGCTCTTCCGGATTCTTCAACTGCATGCCGTTGCATCTTTTCAAATACGGGGAAATGATTAATTTTGGCTAAAAGATGCTACAATGATAAGATTTTCACTCTCCATTAAAATGGTATTATCATTATCATTATTAATATTATCATTATTATCACTATCATTATTATTGTTATTATCATTATTATTATTGTTATTATTATTATCATCAAATTATATTATTATCATTATCATTATCATTATCATTATTATCATTATTAGTAGTATTAGTATTAGTATTATCATCATTATCATCATTATTATTATTATTATTATCATTCTTATTATCATTATCATTATTATTGCTAACATTATTATCCTTAACATTATTATTATCACTATCATCGTAATTATTATTATTATCATTATCATTAGTAATGTTGTTGTTGTTACTAATATCATCATAACCATTGCTATTATGACTAATAATTATATAATCATAATCATCATCACCATAATAACCTTATCATCATTATCATTATTATCATTAACGTTATCATTGTTATTACTATTAATACCAATCTTATCACTGTTATCATATTGCTATCAGCATTATTATCTTCATTATCGTCTTTGTCATTATTATCAATATTTTTATCATTCTTATCATCACTGTTATCATTATCATCACTATTATTGTTATCATAATCATAATCATTGTTATCATTATTATCATTTTATCTCTATCTTAATTATTATCCTTATTATCATCATCGTTAATATGATGTTTTTTGTTAGCATTATTATTATCATTATCATTATTATCATTTTTTATTTCTCATTGCTGTCATTATTCTTGATGTCGGTGGTGATAGCTTTGTATTTGTTATCATCATCATTAAGGTCATTATCATTATCATTATTATCACTATTGTTAATGTTGTCATTATCATTATAATTATTATCGTTGCTATTACTATCATCATTATTATTATCATTATTGATATGAATTTTATCGTTTTTGTTATCTTTATTATTATTGTTCATATTACCATTATTATTATTATTATCATTACCATTAGCAAAATGTTTATAATTATCTTTTTCATCATTGGCATCATCGCTATTATCTTTCTTATCATTATCACTATCACTATGACCATTATCACTGTATCATTATTATCATTATCGTTGTCATTATTATTTTTATTGTTATCATTATCATTATCAGTAGTAGTAGTAGTAGTAACATCATTATCAACCCGTTACAAACCAGGAAAGATTTGCTTGTCTGGTCCCATAGGCTGGTACTAATAGTGCGGCACCATAGATGAGTTATATTTCAGAGCGAGGGAGTTACACTACATATTGTGATCTTTCGTGCTCTCTTTCATTCACTCGTTATGATACTAGAGTCATATATATGTTCGTCTATTTTGTGTGTCAGTAGACTGTGAGATGTATGATTGCCATCTGACAGGATTTATTACCATTGCAGTAGGTTAAAATTGTAGTATAGGGTCTAAATCGGCTGATGTTTTTTTTTATTTATTTATTTATTATTATTATTATTATTATTATTTTGGTTTGTTTTTTATCCAGTGTGATAAAATTGTTATGCGAGGACAAATAAACAGCGACTATATTCTTTTCGTGGCCTTCGTAAACTCTTACGAAAGAAATGACCATCCCCATAACATAAAATGAAAAGATGTTGAACAGAAAACCTGTGCTTATGACTGCGAGTACCAGAGCACATAGCAGCCATAACTAGCACAGGGACACATCAAATACGCTGCCTATGGTCTGGGTTACCTTTCCTCTTCTCATCCTGCCTGCACATCTTCCTCCGCTGGTACTTCAGAGCCGGAGGTTGGTATCTTACTGCATGTCATCGCTCTCTGAAGCTGGTACTCGGTAGAGAGACCGTGGATGGGCGTTCTTCAAGGCTTGCAATTTCTCGTTGTTGCCGTGAGGGTGGGGTGTTGTTTATGCTCGTGATTTCATCCCAATTTGGTGAATATTACGACAATCGTGATGATTACAATTACAACTGCCATAATCAGTCACTAAATAGAGTTATTACTTATAGTGTAATACATCGATCTGCTCTCCCCTACCGTCATACGTGCCATGACGACTATGGCATGACACCCGTAAGGAAAGGGTTGACATCGCCGGTGCTTTTGTTATCGTTATATATATATATAGATGATTACAATATATATTATATATAATCATGCTGATAATGATAATAATAACAGTGATAGTAATGATAAAAATATTAACAATTCATTATTATTACTATTATCATTACTACTATTACTGCTATTATCATTACTATTATTACTGCTTATTATTACTCTTACCATTGTTATCATTACCATCATCGTTACTGTAATTGTTATCATCATTATATATATCATTGTCATCATCATAATGATCTTGATTATTTCTATTTTCATCATTATCATTATTTTGATGTTGATATTGTTCGTGTTCTCGTTGTTGTTGTTATCATTATTACTATTGTCATACTTACTATCATCATTATCAGTATTTGCTATCATTATCATTTTTATCTACTATCATCATAACTGTTGTTGTTATCAATATTATTGTTATAGTTATTATTAATGATAATCATTATCATTATTGTTATCATTATCATCATCATTGTTATTACTTTTATCATCATTATCAGGATAAGGATTATCTTTGTTACTTTCATGATTATCCTAACAATAAAGCTAATGATGATAATGATAATGATTTTACAAATAGTAATGATAATAATAATAAAATAACGATAAGAAAAAGAGTGTTGATAATCATTATCATAATATTATCATCATTATCATCACCATTACCATTGTTATTATCATTCCTATTTTTATCACCATTATTCTTATTATCATTACTATTTTCAGTGTTGTTATCATAACTTTATTATTATCATTATTACAAATTTTATAATCATTACAAATATCATAATCATGTTATCATTATTATCATTATGATTGATGTTTTTTTTTATTATTATTACTATCATTATCTTTATTATCATTATCATTATCATTGCAACTATTATCATTCTTATCATTCTTATCATCATTATCGATATTATTATCTATATAATCGTTATTATCATTGTCATTGACATCGCTATGATAATTATTATCATCTTAATCACTACCATTCTTATTGACAATGTGGTGGTAGTATTGTTGTTATCATTATCATTATTATCATGATTATTATCATTATCATTATCCCTACTATTATCATCATCATTATAATCATTGTCATTGTTATTATCCTTATTATCATCATTATTATTATCGTTATTATAATTATCACTTGCATTAATGTTTTCATTATCATTACATCATTAGTATTATCATCATTATCATGATATTTGTTGTTGTTGTTATTGTAATTAGTATTATAATTTTCATTACTGTTATTATTACTGTTATCACTGTAGTGTTGTTATTGTTAGTACTGAAACCATTATTATTATCAAAGGAATGATTATTGCTATTATTATTATCATTTTACTATTGTTATTGATATCATTATCATCATTTTTGTCCCTATCATCATCATCATTTTTTTTACCATTATCATTATTATCATCATTATTGTTATTACAACTATCATTGTTGTTATTATGATTGTTATCATCATTATCATCATTATTATTTTTGCTATTTATACTGTCATTAGTATAATCATTATCATTATCAACATGATTTCCATTATCACTATTGCTACTATTATCATTATTGTCATTATCATCATTATTGATATCATTCGTATCATCATTATCGATATCATCGTTGTGTTCTTTATTATCTTTATTATCTTTTTCATTTTATTCACTATCATTATCATTGATAAGTGGTTTTGTTGTTGTTATCATTATTATCATTATTGTATTCACTGTTATTCTCATTAACATTACTATTGTTGTCATTATTTTCATTGTCATCCTTATTATTGTTATTATCATTGCTATTAACATTATTATTATCTTATCATCATTATCATTTATGTCATCATTATCATCATAATTGTTAATATCATTATCATTATCGTTGTTATCATTATTATTATTATCTGCATGA
>BOPN01002061.1:145000-147500 GCA_017312705.2 Penaeus japonicus | reverse complement strand
CATATGAAGTTTAATTTATGATACAGTGTGAAATACAATATACGAGCCTAAGGATTTTTTGTGATATATTTTCTTTATTATCAGTGTCATCAATATAATAATTGCTATTATCACTATTAGCATCATTGTTATTATCACTGTTATCATTATTATCATCATTGTCATTATTGTTATTTTTAATATAACTACTACTACTATTACTAGTATCATCATTATCATTATTGATATCATTATCATCATCACTGTTATCAATATTATTATCATTATCATCATAATTATAATCAATATTATTATCGTTATCACCATCTTTATTAACATTCTCATCATTACCATTATCATCGTCATTATCATTATTATCATTACCTTATCACCATTAGTAATACCTTCAACGTCATTATCCACATCATAATGATACTCTTTCCAAGCTAAATCTATTTTTATTATTATTGTTATTAGCTTTTATTTTCATTACCTTTATTGTTATCAATATTCCTATTAACATTTTTGTTATCTCAATTATTATCATCATCGTCATCGTTATTTTTATTATCATCATGAGTAACATCACATCTGTTTCATCATCATCATTATTGTTATTGTTATTATTACTATTAATATAATTATTATCATTGTTATTACTATGTTCATTATTACTATCATCATCGCCATAACTGTGATTATCATTATCATCTTTATCAATTTTGTTATATCATCATCACTATCCTCTTCAAAATCACCATCATCATCGGCATCACCGCCATAATTGGTATTGATGTTATTTATGATAAACTTGAATAATGATAATATCAATATTGTTATTATCAAACTTATCATCATCATTAGCATCATTATCATTCTTATTAATATCCTTGTCTTTAATGATTATTGCCATTATTTTTATCATCATTATCCTCTTAATTATTATTATTGTTGTTATAATTACTTCTATCATTATCATTATTATCATCATTACTATCATCATTATTATCATTTTCATTTTCATTAATGTTATTGTAGTGAATTATTATCCTCTGGTGTCAGGCGGGTCATTTCGGGCCGCCTGTCCCCTGACGTCACAAGAGAATCTACGGACTTTTCCGCCCTGCAAGATGATTTGGCTTTGCTGTTATGCGTGTGTTTATTTTAAATAAGAATAAAGTGCGTTTTTATGTTCCTTTGACTTACCTTTCTGATTGTTCCGTGTTCTTCGTCTACATCTACATATCTACTACTCTACACAACAAGTACTTATACACTGCTTACCTTATATTCTTTACTTACCTTCCCTTGATCTTGTCTCTTTTCCTTCGACTATAACACCTTAGCTTCATTTTTCATCTGTTTACCTCTTCCTGTTTTCTCTTGTTTCTCCACACGGATCCCTTCTTTCACTTCTTCCTACTTTCCTGTTTTAAGTCTTTTATATGCCCATTTTTGTATATGTTTTATTTCTAATTTTGTTTTGTGTATTTTAGATTTATTTCTAAAACACACCTTTTTCATTTTAATTATAATATATTGCATTATGGGTAAAACCTCACCATAAGCGCGGGAAACTGCCACATAAAAGGTCAGGCCAGGGCAGCTAACAAGAGAGGGTTCTTAGACTAGTGAAGTGGCAGACGATCTTTTGGATTTTACCTGGCTGACAGTTTCCCAGGCTGTATGGTTTTACCCTCCATTTTAACAAGTAAGTGTATGGTGTGTTATTCATGTATATTGGTTTTGTTTCCGAATGACTGTGTTAATGAATGTATAATATTTTACTTCTATTTTTGATATTGCCTTTTTAAGTCAGCCAGCCAGTTTGTTTTAATGGTGGCTACGGGCTGAACTTTTTTTACACCCGAGAGTCATCTTATCTAAAGCACCAGACCCTCACATTCTAATAATGACGCGTAGTTGGGTAACACGCTACCAAATAAACATCTATAATAAACTCTACGGAGTTTATTGATTACCCACTACAGTTATTATTACTATCTGCATTAACATTAGCATTAGTATCATTCATATCATCATTATCATTATCATTAGCGTTATTCATATCAGCATTAACATTATCATTATTGCTATCATTACCATCACTGTTATTATCACTATTAATATCATCATTATTATCATCATTTTTACTATCATTACACACACACACCTCAAGTGACGTCATTTCAGTCTATTCATGGCGTGGCGGGGGAGGGGAGGGGGGGGTAGCAGCAGCTGTTACGGGTGAAATACACACGTGTGACAAATGCTAGAACCCGCCGTGCACAGGACAGCGATACCTGTGTCTTAATGCACGTGCAAGGACATCTATACGGGATCAGATCACGAGTTTTGATTAAAATATCTCTCTGTTGCATCGTCTCGGCGCTGCTGATACTTTCCTCATCCCTCTGACGTCCCCGGGATGATGAGTCAGCCCGAATGATTATGACAGACGCAAACATAGTTCAAGACAAGTGTGACGATAATGCAATCCTTTGATGACAATATTCAGATA
>BOPN01002061.1:120000-122500 GCA_017312705.2 Penaeus japonicus | reverse complement strand
GAGGGTGGGGCTGGGATAAGGGGGTAGGGGAAGGTAATTTCCGGTTTTCAGCGTGAGAATTTAAACTCGCTCTTTGTGCTGTGAGGGGAACCTTGGGTGGCGTGAGGGCTTGGGGTGAGGGTGGGAAGGGAGGGGTGGAGTGGGAGGGAGGCAACATTTTAGGATGAGGGAGGGAGGGGAGGAAGACTATTTTAGGGTGGGGGCGGGAGGAGAGGAGGACAATTTTAGGGTGAGGGAGGGAGGGGAGGAAGATTATTTTAGGGTGGGGGAGGGAAGGGAGGAAGACTATTTTAAAGTGAGGGAGGGAGGGGAGGAAGACAATTTTAAGGTGAGGGAGGGAGGAGAGGAAGATTATTTTACGGTGGGGGAGGGAGGGGAGGAAGACAATTTTAAGGTGAGGGAGGAAGGGTAGGAGGACAATATTGGGGTCGGGGAGGGAGGGGACGATGAGGGAGGGCGGGAAGGATACCAATTTCAGGGAGAGGAAATGAGGGGAGACGAACGACCATCATAGTGGTTAAAAGGAGGGAAAGGGACGAGTTAAAAAGCGTATGATGGCCAGGCTAAATCGACCCTGGGATTTAGCATCGACTTGAACACATCTTCTTAAAGAAAGTATTAAGAGGAATATTGGCGAATAATTTTACTTCGAATGCAAGTGACAAGAAATGATAGACCTTCATTACAATGATGCGATTATCAGACTAAGAGAGAATCAGTTGCCTCTGTTCCGTGTACAATACTCTTTCTTCGACTTACGGCTTTGACAATGACCACAGCATTAATGATAATCGGGGAAACGAGATGATTAAATTATTGCGTTAGCCCAAAAAAATAAGAATGTAAGAGAGAGAGAGAGAGAGAGAGAGAGAGAGAGAGAGAGTAAGAGAAAGAGAGAGAGAGAGAGAGAGAGAGAGAGAGAGGGAGAGAGAGAGGGAGGGAGAGAGAGAGAGAGAGAGAGAGAGAGAGAGAGAGAGAGAGAGAGAGAGAGAGAGAGAGAGAGAGAGAGAGAAAGAGAAAGAGAAAGAGAGAAAAAAGAGAGAGAAAAAGAGAGAGAAAAAAAAAACTAAATCTCTACAATAGTTAATACTACGCCTTTCTCAAAGCTTTGCGGTGTCCCCGGCCAGGAGGTGGGCGTGGTAGCCCTACGTAGGCTAGCAAGTGGGTGTGGCCTTGCTATGGCGCCCATGCGGAGGAACTGGGACATCCCGCCCAGAACTGCACGGCGCTCTGGGGGTAGTCTCTGTACGGACGGATTTTGACGTTGTCGTATTTCCAGTATTCTTTCCCCTTCACGAAGTAAGACACACCTGTTGGAGAGAGGAGAGACATTTATACGAAATGTTATTTGAGTGTTTCTGCTTTTTTTGGACAGAAGAAACACAAAATTCTATCTGCAACATAGGTCTATTGGAAGGTAAAAGGTCTTTCAATCTTTCAATAAATCTGTGTTGCGTGAAATGTTTTTTTTCTGTCGTTGTATCAAACACGGTGGGGTGTTTTGTTATTCACATTTTTCTCTTCTATTCTTTCGTGTATATTGTGGTTATAAAAGGGCGTCAGGAATACATCAGAGACATGTATGAGACTCTTTTATAAAAAGATGAGATACTCGTTGTTATGTTGTTGTTTTTTCGCCCAGGAATAAAAAAGTACCTTTTTTATATTTCTCATACGCCCGTTTACCTTTCTCATACGTCTATCTAACGATCTATCCGTCTAATCGCCAGTCTATCTATCTGGCTATCTATCTACCAGTCTATCTATCTGGCTCTCTATCTATCAGTCTATCTATCTGGCTCTCTATCTACCAGTTTATCTATCTAGCTATCTATCTATTAGTCTATTTATCTAGCTCTCTATCTACCAGTCTATCTATCTGGCTATTTATTTACCAGTCTATCTATCTATCTATCTATCAGTCTATCTATCTAGTTATCTATCTATCAGTCTATCTATCTAGCTAGCTAGCTATCAGTCTATCTATCTAGTTATCTATCTACCAGTCTATCTATCTATCTAGATATCTGACAATCTATCTACCAGTCTATCTATCTATCTAGATATCTGACAATCTATCTACCAGTCTATCTATCTATCTGGATATCTGACAATCTATCTACCAGTCTATCTATCTAGCTATATATCTACCAGTCTATCTACCAGTCTATCTATCTACCAGTCTATCTACCAGTCTATCTACCAGTCTATCTATCTAGCTATATATCTACCAGTCTATCTACCAGTCTATCTATCTAGCTATATATCTACCAGTCTATCTACCAGTTTATCTATCTAGCTATATATCTACCAGTCTAACTACCAGTCTATCTATCTAGCTATATATCTACCAGTCTATCTACCAGTCTATCTATCTAGCTATATATCTACCAGTCTATCTATCTAGCTATATATCTACCAGTCTATCTACCAGTCTATCTATCTAGCTATATATCTACCAGTCTATCTACCAGTCTATCTACCTGGCTCTCTATCTACC
>BOPN01002061.1:110000-115000 GCA_017312705.2 Penaeus japonicus | reverse complement strand
CCCTCTATACCCCTCCCCCCCCTCCCCAGCCCCTTGAAATAAATGAATTACCATCAAAGTCTTCTCTCTTTTTATTAGATTCCAAGATCTATGGATTGAATTGCCGATAGCAGAGGCCTCTTATTTTATTTAGGTCCTACAGACGATACAAAAATAAGAAAAAGATGCCAATTCAAAATAAGGGATCGCTTAAAAAAAGGGAAGTCGCTTTAAAAAAGGGGATCACTTTAAAAAAAAACAGGGGCCCTAATTTAAAAAAAAAAAAAAAAATTACCACTTCAATAAAAGGATACTACCTCAAATAAAATTGGTACCACTTCAAAAAATTAATACCACTTCAATAAAAGGATACTACCTCAAATAAAATTGGTACCACTTCAAAAAATTAATACCACTTCAATAAAAGGATACCACTTCAAATAAAAAGGTACCACTTAAAAAAAATGAATACCATTTCGATAAAAAGGTACCGCTTTAGATAAAAAAAAAGTACCACTTCAAAAAAGGGTACCGCCTCAAAAACAAGGGTACCACTTCAAATAAAAAGGTACCATTAGGTACCATTAAAAAAAAAAAAAAGGATACCGCCTCAAAAGAAAAGAAAAAAAGTACCACATCAAATAACCAAAAAGTGATCAACACTTCAAAAAAAAAGGGGGGAGAAGGGGGTACCACTTACCGTCATATTGATCCTTCGGTTTGATGGTCCACTTCTCGCTCTCGTCGAAGTGCACGTCCCCCCCGTAGTGCCCGAACTCAGCCAAGGGGAAGTAAGCGTGGGCAAGGATCCCACTCGGGAGTGGGGGTTGAGGGTAGGAGTGGGGATTGGCTTGTTTCTTCGGGGGGTGGGGGGTTGAGGGTGGGAGTGGGGGTGGGTGGGGGTTGAGGGTGGGAGTGGGAGTGGGGGTGGGTGGGGGTTGGCTTGTTTCTTCGGGGGGTGGGGGGTTGAGGGTGGGAGTGGGGGTGGGTGGGGGTTGAGGGTGGGAGTGGGGGTGGGTGGGGGTTGGGGTTGGAGGGGGGGGGTTGATAGTTGAGCAGGTGCAGGAGAATGGTTTTGATGGATTCCAGGTGTGCGTGGGTGGGTGTACGTGGGTGTGTGTACGTGTGGGTGTGGGTGTGTGTGTGTGTGTGTGTGTGTGGGTGGGTGTGTGTGGGGGGGGGTGAGTGTGTGTGTGCATATATGGTTATGGATAAATGGATATACTACTCCACCTTAAGCCTAAGTAATAAGAGAAGAATCAGGTGTGTGTATCTGGTCTTTAAAAAACACCAAGATTCTCCATCCAACCATAAAAGGCAACGACGTGTCTTTTCAAACCGCCTTTCTTTCATTCATATAGAAACAATACGACTCTTTTTAAAACAAAATCTGCATATACCTCCTTCATAAAAAAATAAATAAAAAGAATAGAAAAAACATAGTTGCATTCTATTAAAAAGAAAATCTAAATTCATCCCTACCATTGTCTCGTCACCTCTTAAACACAATTCTCAGTAAAAAACTGGCGATTATCTCAACCACAATGCAACCAAAATAAACACTTCCCACCCGCCCACTTACCCGTCGTGGTGATCGTAGGTGGCGAAGAAGATAACGATATCTGCCTCTGGCGATTCCGACTCCTTGAATTCGAGGTGCGAATAGGTGCTCCAGGAATCAAAGGCTCTGCGTAATTCCTTCTGCACATTTTCCTTCGAGTAAAGTTGGGGCGTCCAGTTGGCAATGCTGTGGGGGGGAGGGGGAGGGGGAAAGAGAGGAGGCGTTTAGAATGGAGAGAACACGTGTTGTGTGTGTGTGTGTTTGTGTGTGCATGTGTGTGTGTGTGTGTGTGTGTGTTGACGTCATCGTGGGGTTATTTGAAGTATGAAACGACGTGCGGTCAAAACACGTGTTTGGAATGTTGGTTTTGATTGCGTTCCCTAATAGCCCGAATGCCTCGCTGCAATTGGACTCTGGGACGAAAACTCTATTTCCACGACTCTTGAAATGTTCAATTTCAATTTACAATTAGAGCATAGTCATCATGATCGAATATTTAGAAGTGCTTAAAAATCCCAAAACGGGAATCTGATTGGTGAAACAGTTGCCGACTACTCAATAAAAAGTCAACTCACAAGTAGGTGAGGCGTCGCTTCCTCCAGCCCTCAGAACCGACGATGTAGCGCTTGGGGCGGCGGAGCTTCACGATGTCTTCTGCGTCTACGTCAGGCACGCCGCAGCGGGGAGTCTGCATCAGCTGTGGGAGGAGCAGGGGAGGTGGGAGCGTGTCAGCCAGGGAGGGATTCAACCCGTGAAAATTCTCTCTGTGATTCAATTGAACAATTTCTATCCTTGCAATTGTAGCATTATATTTGTTTATCTTCTCTATGCCTCTTATTCTCTAAAAGATAAAAATAAAAATAAAAAAAATCTCTGAAGATACGAATTTTTAAACTGATTTGTTTGCTTTTCTTAAGCTCTACACTTCATCTATGCAATTTTACCACAATATTCTCCTCATCCCTAGATCACCCACCCCACACCCACCCCACACCCACCCCACACCCACCCCACACCCACCCCACCCTTCTCATAAAACCTCTCAAGATAAGATTTTTTTCAATTCGTGTTTGCATTTGGTTTTGTTTTTTTCTTCTTCTTCGTCTCTAAAGTTTACGCTTCTCGGCCTTCTTCCCTCGAGGCCCAACAGCGTTCCCTTCGTCGCCATTATTCACTTAGCGAACCATATTTGGAGTGTTGCGTCACCGAGCCCTCGAGCCTGACAGTCCGTCTCACGCAGCATAGGACGCCCTCAGAAAAGCAACGGCTTATTTACGATCGGTTGTTTGTTTCATTAGCCATGCGGGGGGGAGGATGAGGAGGAGGAGGAGGAGGAGGAGGGAGGGAGAGGGGGAGGAGGAGGAACGGAGAAAGGGAGGGAGGGAGAGGAGGAACGGAGAAAGGGAGAGGGGGGAAGAGGAACGGAGAAAGGGAGGGAGAGAGAAGAGAAGGAATGGAGAAAAGGAGGAAGGGGGAGAAAGAAGAATAGAGAAAGGGAGGGAGAGAAGGTGTAATGGAGAAGGGGAAGGAGGGAGGGGGAGGGAAGCGCTGTGCACCAGAGCATTGCAAAAGCATGTTATCTGATGGAGAGATCGTAACGTGGCATCTCCTCCCGTCTGTCTTCTTATCTATCGAGCTATCTATCAGTCTGGATATTTGTATATTTCTCTATCAATTTGTTGTCCATTTATCGTATTTCTGTTTATCTAAATATAATAAATGGATAGATAGATAGATATAAAATTTTATCTTTAAACTTTTTATCTTTTGTCGTTCACTCACCCGCCTTCTCATATCTATTATTCATAATCTATAAATCATTAGATATTTCGATTTATATAAATAGATATGAATGAACCGAGAGAGAAAAAAATATATATACACAAGGAGAGAGAGAGAGAGAGAGAGAGAGGGAGAAAGAGAGAGAGAGAGAGAGAAAGAGAGAGAGAGAGAGAGAGAGAGAGATCAGGCAGTTGAATCTCTTCATCATCATCAATAATCATAAATTATTCAGGCTCATAATCTAAACAATCATGCTAGACAATCCATTAAAGGCTTTACGTGTCACTTTTCATATCTCTTCTCAAAATGCATCACCATCGTCATTGCATAACCAGGTTCCTCAATCCTGCAAGTTTAACGCAACTTCGTCAACATATCTTCGCCATGGCCATTATTTATCCTTTCATTTATTGGCATCGCAGACCAGCTGTCACCCCCCCCCCCCCACCCACCCACCCACCGACCCCTCAATAAAAATAAATAAAACCAGAGACAAAAAAAAAGTTGGATAAAAAAAATCGGCCACAAGGAAAGGAGCAAGAAAGGGAGAGAATAGGTCCCGTGACACTCCGAAAAAAAGGAGGTCACGTTACGCAAAGCAGATTCCCAAGACTGACCTCGATCGTAGCGTTGTCGATGACGCCCGTCTGAGGGATGCTGCCGAACTTCTGCATGCGTTTGATCGACACCTCGAGGGTCTGCGGCGAGAAGAGGAAGTCTGCGTCTTCGTCTCCTTGGGGGATGTAGCCGAACTTCTGCATGAACTTCACCTGAAAGGGTTGGGCCGAATTGGATAATGGGTCAGGGAGCGAGGGGGGAGGGGGGAGGGCAAGATACTGGGGGGAAAGAACAAGGAGAGAGAGAGAGTGATAGAGGGAAGGAGGGAGTGGGAGGGAGTGCGAGGGAGAGGGTGGGATGGGGAGAGGGTCGGAGGGAGAGAGGGGGGAGGAGGGAGCGAGTGGGAGAGAAAAAGACAGAGAGAGAGAGAGAGAGAGACAGATGTGGAAGAGAGATAAAACGGGTTGAATGGTGGGCAAACGAGGAGAAAGGGAAGGCGAGATACGGGAAAAAAACAGAGAGAGAAAAAAAATGCTCATAGAAGAGAGGGAAGAGGCGAACCAACGGATAGAAATATAGGGCAAGATACAGAAGGGAAAACACATGAAAAACAAAGAGGACAAGAAAGATGTGTGTATGAGAGGCGAAAGTCAGGGCATCTGTGAGTGCCTGTGCAACCAAGTTTATATCGAATACATTCGGAGAAAAGCAACAGGGAAGATGAGTGGTTCAGCATACATCATAAATTAGACGGTGACAACACAGGGTAGGATTAGCGGACTTACAGCGTGCAGAGTGGAGCCGACCCTTGGCTCTGACGTGGGCGTGGGCGTGGGCGCGGGCGTGGGGACGGCGCTTCCTGGGGCGATCTCGTTGCGCGGGCGATGGGCGTAGGGGTCGTCGCTGGAGAGGCGAGGGAAGGGGACGCCCACCGGCACCCCGGCGACGAAGGGCGCCAGGGCCACGCACACGAGGGCGGCGTAGAGAGGTCCCATGGCGGCACCTGGAGACGAAAGGAGGCTCTGTAAACAGTGTGGCTCCCGCTGGCACTGTGGCGCTGTGGCCCTCAGTAATGGCACTCCATCGGGCGACCACACGACCCTGGCTGGCTCGCCCCTTC
>BOPN01002061.1:92500-95000 GCA_017312705.2 Penaeus japonicus | reverse complement strand
AAATAGAAGATGTGGACACTAGCTTAACGGAGGTGTGTGTTTAAGCTTCTAAGCATGGTTTTATTAATGCGTTGGTGGTCGTGTGATTTCTGATCGATTCCTGCTGATAGATGTAATCCATATATACAATGGCGGATACACACGCACAGACAGACGCACAGTGTGTTTTGTTCTTTGTTTTGAGCATTAAGTTGTTTTTGTATTGCCACCCTCTGTCTCTCTTTCTCTCATTCTCGTTCTCTCTCATTCGCTCTCTCTATCTATCTATCAATCTATCTGTCTATTTTTTTTATCTATCTATCTCTATCTCTATCTCCCACTTTATCTCTCTCTCTTCTATCTATCTATCTATCTATTTATCTTTCTATCTATCTATCTTTATCTCTCACTCTCTCTCTCTCTCTCTCTCTCTCTCTCTCTCTCTCTCTCTCTCTCTCTCTCTCTCTCTCTCTCTCTCTCTCTCTCTCATTCTCTCTCTCTTCTATCTATCTGTCTATCTATCTCTATCTATATCTCTATCTCTCTCTTTCTGTCTCTTCTTCTCTCTCTATCTGACCTCCATTTCGGCATTTGTGTCTATAATATATTCCACTTTGCCTTATTCTTCTCTTACGTCAATGTATTTTGTATTTATTTTTTTATTATCTTATTTTTTCAGTTTTTTTTCTCTTTTCTTTACGTCTTTTTTTATATAATTGAGAGAGGGGGGAGATTGAGAGAAAGAGAGAGAGAGAGAGAGGAGAGGAGAGGGAGAGAGAAAAAAGAAAGAGAGAGAGGGGGGAGCGAGAGAAAAGAGAGAGAGAGAGAGAGAGAGAGAGAGAGAGAGAGAGAGAGAGAGAGAGAGAAGAAAGAGGGAGAGAGAAAGAGCGAGAGACAGAGAAAGAGAGAGAGAGATACAAACAGTTATAAAACGTCCAGTAAACAATATGCAGTGTCCGAATCACACACAAATATCGATACATCTATTTCACAAATAAACAAAGCTCCTTGACATCTGTGACATCGGAAATCAAGTCAGGGCGAAGCATAAAATAAACATTAGTCACAATTACTAAGAAACTATAAACTCCAGATTCACTGGAAGGAAAACAATCGGTTTAAATTCCGTTTCCGATAAGGGGCACGTGCTCGACGCAATAGACGAAGGAGAGTCATAGTTTTTTAAGAAGATTTAATGCTAAGGAGACAAGAAAGAAAAAAAAAAGAACATCGACGAAGCTAATGGATGATAACTGTCATTATTATCAATGGGTTTATCAAACCTCTGCTTCCGTGGCTGAAAATGTGGGTTAAAAACATAGCAAGGATTCAAAGGGGATAAATAATCAGAATAGGATGATGATACAAAAAGGGAAAAGGGAAATGGAAATTCACCAAATGAATCATGGACAGGGAGGTGGGGCGCCGTTCTCATCATATATATCCTCTATGGCTATGTCGGGTTAGGGGAAGGCTAGGTTGGGTTAGGATAGGGTAGATTAAGGTTAGGATATGTTAGATAAGGTAAGGATAGATTAGGTAAGGTTAGGTTAGGGCTAAGATAGATTAGGTTAGGATTAAGAAAGGTCAGAATAGAGTAGGTGAGGGATATGAAAAGTTAGGACACGATAGGGTTGGGTTAGGATAGGTTAGGTTAGGGTTAAGATAAGTTAAACTGTCTTGGACTAGTTTAAATTAGTAATAGAAGAAAAATGGCGCCCACTCTCTGTATTCCCTTAACTAGGCTTCTTGTTTTCATCTTTTCATTTCGCTTTGACCGTCATTGACTAAATGTTTTATCAATGCTTTTGTTAACTCATCCAGCCAGTCCTGTTTATCATGTCATGTCAGATGTTGTGTCTTCATTCATGTGTGTGATTGCAAATACGTGTTTCGGGGGAGGGGGGTGGGGTTACTTGTGTGTGTGCGTGTGTGTGTGTGTGTGTGTGTGTGTGTGTGTGTGTGTTTGCGTGCTCTCATGCGTGGAGTGTAAATGTTTATATAAGTATTGCTAAACCCAAACGCTGGCTAATGACGTGCGTCAGTTTATCAGGGATTATGAAACGATTAGTGAAATTCCAAGGGATGTATACAAAAGATAAGCTTTAAAATGCAGACAGGAAAAACATTAACAACCCAAGAAACGTGGATGCTATAACTTTGATATGAGAACATTTAAAACGGATATTTTTTTTACAAGAAAAATACCACGAATCTACTTCATAACATTCCTTCCGTTCTTCTATATTGCTGTCATTATTGTAATCATTATCATTGTCATTATTATGATGATTGTTGTTATCATCATTAACATTATCATTATCATTATTGCTATTATCATTATCATTATCATTATTATTATAATCGTTATTATTACTATCATAATTATAATTATCACAATTATCATCATTGTCATTATTACTATTATCATAGTTATTATCATTATTATCATCATTGTCTTTATTGGTATCATTGCTGTTATTATCATCATCAACATATTTATCATAATTATCATCATTAT